>JAPYYQ010001617.1:0-49956 GCA_030522585.1 Anagyrus pseudococci
AACATTACGAAGTTGTATACCAAGTTTTAAGGGTGTGCTTTATAAAAAACGGCAGTTCCATTTTTAAAATAAAAAATAAAAAATTTCTGGGATTTCGTCTTATACGTCTTTTCGAAGTTTGCCACAGTAATGGATAGAAACACCTTACTCGTGCTTTACTATGCTCTCTTCCACAGCGTAGCTATACATATGGCATCATTGCTTGGGGAGGAGTTTAACAGAATAATCAAACTGTATTACTGAACATGCAATCCAGATTGCTTAAAATAGTTACATTCTCAGTGGATAATCGTCCACTAGATATCGACGTTGCTAACGAAGACTAGTACGTTTCGCGAACTTGCGGCGAAAACTAATTCACTTCGCGGCCAATACTAGTACCTTTCGAAACGACAACTAAATACCATAATATATATTCAACAAACAAGCATAAATAATTAAATATATAAGATAATTAAAAGACTATTGAATACACAGTGTTGTAACGTATATTTATAAAATATCTATATTTTAATTGACGCTAACTCGCGAAATGTACTAGTCTTCGTTGCAAGTTCGCGAAATGAACTAGTCTTCGCCGCGAAATCGCGAAGTGGACTAGTCTTCGCCAAAAACTCGCGGAATGTACTAGTTTTCGCCGCGAACTCGTCAACTGTACTGGTCTTCGCTGCAAAAATTTCCAAGTGCTAGTCTTCGCCGCAACTTCAGCAGGATGCTAGTTTTCGCCGGCAATTTAAACTAGACTAGTTTTCGTTAGCAACATCGATATTTCCTTGGAAAACTTTCACGAGCGTAACATTGAGACAGCTCGTTTCAACTAAAGACCCTTTACGCCTTGATAAGCGCTTTATAAAATCCTAAGCCACTTTAATCCGATTTTAAATACAGCCAACTCACATAAAACTGTTTCAAACCAGCTTTTACAGCTCGATGATTCACTTAGCAGTCTGCGTGAAAGTCAACGCGTTCGAACTTGCCTGCGGATGTCGGCTGAATCATTTGCTTTACCTACACCGCACGAAAGGTCGACTTTAACGTCGCGATAAATTGCCAGCGCACCCCCAGAGCGTCTTCTTTGCCGGCGTCTATAGGCGACGCGGCGGTAAACTAAGCGGCGGCTGTGTAGGCCGGGGCCAGCGCACTACGTGAGAGAGAAACTCGCGAGTCTGGCTTCCTTCGTTAGCGGCATTTCCATATTTCCCCCGTGAAACTTGGAGCCCGTGATGCGCGTGCGAGAGATCAAGTTTCTCCCGCGCGGTAAGTTTAATTCGTAAGCGCTGACACACTTGTGTGTGTATGCCGTACGCGCTATCCAACTTGTGAGGCTGTATCTGATTTGCGTCGGTGTGCGCGCGCCTAATTTGATCGGGGGACGAGCAGGAGAGAAGACTAGAAAATGGGGGGTATGTGCTCATTGAAGGTATCGGGAGTTACTCATGGATGAGGGCTTTGGAGTTTGATCCCTTTTGTGGACTCGCGCGTACCAGCGTGGATGGTTCTTGGTATGGAAAGACATGGATCGCCGAGGAGGAGAATGGACGACTGTTTAATGGAATGGCGAACGGTCTTGGTGAGAGATTTTCATCGCTCTCGACATTTCCGTTGTCAGCGAGGAGTCGTTTATCTTTTTTTCTTCATTTGCATTCGCGTGTAGTTTTACAAGATTTTAGAGATTGCATTTTTGAATAGACATTGTTTCGTATGAGAAATACAGATAGCTTCTAATGTTTGTTCCAGTAAGAAAAACGATGCTGGAATGGGAAGATTAATACTCTGTTTTTATCGTGTAGCAAATAAAGTTTCTTATTCAATTAGACGTCTTTTATCGGCGGCCAAATAGATAAGAGCAATACATCGTTAGTAATTGGATTCGTCATCGACTTGAATCACAACTGAAACTCGGATTAATTGTTAGTGGGGAGCCGCGTGATATATATTTCTACAATTAAGATCCACGATTAATAGGACGTGCGGATCGAAAAAAAAAAGTAAATGATAGGAACGGACTGTGCTGACTACGAGAATGACAAAGTTTTGCAGGAGCGAAACAAAGAATTTTCTAACGACTGGATTGCGGGAGAAAAAAGGAGACTCGTTACGATTGAACGTGACGATTTTCACGCCTCGATGATTTATAAGTTCGTGCTTCTCGACGACTCTTAGACCTACAACTTTCTTTTTGATAACGAGGATAAAAAATATGGATTTTTTTTCTCAGAGAAGTCAAGGCTTTTATGCGTAGAAGCTTTATAACTGCGAATGTTTATTTTGGATTTTTTTAAAAACATTTTTCGTTTTCAATTAAAAATAAAAATATATTTTTGCCTTTGATAAACAGCTAAACTGAATAAATACGAGAAATTTCAGCTTTTTCAAAAGCTTCTGTTAATGATTTTTCAATGCACATTTCAATGTAAATTCCCGATGAAGTTTGGCATGCAATTGAAATGAATTTTTTAATTAAGTAAATCTTTTTATTCATCGGCCTTATCAAAGGTTTCGTGCCATTTTCAGGCAGAAAATATTTCGAGCTTTTTTTTTGGTTAAAACATTTTATTAACAGCTCATGAAAAAGGTACGAAAATCGATATTTCGTAATGAAACTTTTTTTTTTAACGAACGAAGAAGCTGCAGATTACGAGAGAGAATTTCTCAACTTTTCCGTAATTCGTTTTTTTCTCATTTGCAAAACTATATTTCAATCTTTAATAACAGAATTCGCTCGATCGAACTTCGCTTTCATATAAAACTTTTTCAATATTGCAAATTTGAAATTCAAATTTTCAAATACTTCGCCGGCCGTAAAATAATAAAAAACATCGCACCCGACAAGAATTAAATTTACCGAATTATAAAATAAAAAAAGGAGAAAAGCTTCACGCATATTCCAATCGCCGTTTAAATTTAAAGAGACACATCGGTCGAGCGGTTGCCAATAATCACGAAGCCTTTGCCGGCTCGAATTATCGGAAGCCTCGATCCTCCTTCTCTCCCCAAGCAGAAAAAGTCGAGCAGACGCAGACGTTCTCGCGGTCTCTTTTCTCGCGCCTCTTTCTCAAGTGCGCGCCAGCCGCAGTGAGTCGGTCTCAGGCTAGTGAAAAGGCCGGCAGTATGTGGGGGCACACATAATGCTTGTGGGAAATCATCGAGCGGATCGTGCGCACCTATACACGGAGCCGTGCTGCTGCAGCAGCTTTGCTAAATGGCTCGCGGTGTATGATGACGGCAGATAAGCCCGAGGCTATTTCGCGTATGCTCTCTCGCGCTTAATGACACTCTTGCCGCTGCGCGACCGAAAATTCGACTTGCGAAATCGACTCGCTTTGACGTGTATAAATAAAATGCCCAACGTACTATACTTATCATAAAAAAAAACGTACGCGTTTATTTTCGGACACTTTCCAAAGTCTATATTTATACACACTGAAAATTCGTCGATATTTGTCAGTTATCGAAAATACGATCTTTCCTCCAGCTTCGTATTAGCACGTCGTATACGGTAAGTCCTTAGAATCGAGATTGTCATTCGAATTTTGACAAATCCGTCTGGCTGTCGGTGAGGGAGAGGGAGGTAAGGGAGGGGTAGACGACGCCACAAAAGGCTTACTCACGCCGCGGTCAATGTGGCAAGATAAACGAGAGAGCGAGAGGGAGCAAAAGGAACCCGCAGGAGCTCTCGCACACGCGCGCGCCCGCTCACACATACTCATCGATCCTTTTCGCTTGCTCTCTCTCTCTCTCTCTCTCTCTCTCTCTCTCTCTCTCTCTCTCTCTCTCTCTCTCTCTCCCTCCCTCTCCCCCCCCCTTCGTTCGTGCAAGCGGTGACGTCAAGCCTCTGGCCCTTCTGGCGCCACTCGTTTTCCCTCCTTCACATCTCTCCCGCTATACGCACGCGACAGTCCTATGGAGCTTGATATTTGTTAGTGACTCGCGGTGATGGAGAGGGCGCAGGGGCGTCAAAGCCCTTTGACATGTCGGAGCGCGGCTGACTACAGACGCCGGTTTCAGGCTGCTTTGTCTCTCTACAGAGAGCCTCGGGATTCTTGTGCTCCCTCTCTTTCTGTAGCACCGCAAAAACCCACACTCGTTACCCGGAAACACTCTGGGGAACTTGATGGAGAACCGCGAACACGCCAGTTCTCTCTCTCGCGCTCTTGTCGAGCGAATGAGCTGTTAATCGCGCACTCGGATGTAGCGCTTTTAGATTCTCAGAAGGTAAAAAGGGCCGACACCGCTACCAGCCCTTTGGGCTGTTCGATTTTAACCTCGGCTTTCAACTACCCTACGCTATCACTCGCGCTTGTTGCTAATCGCCCTTGGCTTTCTTTTTTATCCATTTCTTGTGTAATTTCGAGCCCTACATCTCGTTTCAGGCCTTTCGAGAAAGACTCGTTGGGGTTTATTTACTCGGGGGGTGACGGGCGAGTGTCAGGAGAGAGAGAGCTGAGCTCTATTGGTTATAGCGCTCGAATTTCCATGGTTGGCTCTCTCGAATGAAAATACGCAAATATAAGCGAGCGCGAGAAAGAGCGCGCGCTTGGCTCCGCAAACATGGGGGCCAACTGTACAGAGCGACGTGGACAAAGGCACACACACGCTTATGTGCACGTGTGGGTGGGCAGAAGCAAGCCCTCGCACACGTACGCTGCGTAAACTTCGGGAGCTCGAGTTTTTCCTCTCTTTCCCCTCCGGTCCCCCCTCCCCCCCCCCCCCCCCCGCCAATTTCGTATTTCGCTCTTCTTTACCCCCCCATGTATATTTGCGCTAGACCGTCTCTCCTCTTAGCAGCGACGTTATTTCCCCGAGGGTCTCGACGCCTCTCTCGGACAAACGATTTTCCCCGTCAAAGCCGTCGATTCCCCCGAGCAATCGATACCTTTTTCTCTCTCTCTCCTTCTTGGCCCTCGTGGCGAGAATAAGGAACTTGGACCTCGTGAATATTCAAATTTCTTTCCGATTTCCCGACTGACTTTATCGCGCGGCTTACACGACCTTATATACCCCTTCGAATATATCCAGCCCCTCCTCACCAAAGCTTCCTCATACGTACGTGTTTTTGTTCTCGCGTCTCTGTGTTCCCCGGCATCTCGCTCTTTTTCCTCTCTGCTCACCTGCAGATAGTTTCCTTCGCCTTGGCAATTTCCGACGCCAGATTCGCGAAAAGTTCCATTTGTAACGGCATTCCACGTATATACATCAGCAAAGCCCCGAGTTTTTCTAAGGGAGTGCGCGGGTAGGCGGCTTGGCAGAGCAACGTTCATCCATCCGCTATTAAAGACACTCGGGATAGCTCGCTCTGGTCGCGGAGAGGGAGGAGGCGCGCGAGCGGGCGATACCATCCATCGCGGGCACATCCGCGGAATCCATAAATCTCGGCTCTTCCAAACAGTTCTCGGGCTCATCAATCACGCGCCCGACGATTAAACCGCGCCAGCCTGGCCGTCCAAACAAAAGCTCACTCGCTCTCGACGTGGGCACGTGGGACCGAGAGTAGCAGCGCATTGCGGCTGCGCCGAGGAGGCTGTATGGGCTGGAAACCCGAGAGCCCGAAGAGCTAACGTGTATTGCCATAGCGCGGGGTCAAGGAACGCGGCCGAGAGAGCCATTTCGGCGTTTCATCAACTATGAGCGTATAATAAACGTCCCTCATATTGCAATATCCCGGTGTGAGATGCAGCGACCGCCTGGCTATGTGTGTATTACGAACCGTGTTGGCGTGAAGTTTGATTTTCTGCGGAATCGCCGAGAGTGACTAAGGGTTATAGGCCCGTGTTTGGCCGTAACGGTCCTGGTTTACTTTCAAATGGACCAAGAGAGCCGCTACGAGTGCGTTTTACTGCAGGCATTACGCCTTCTCTTAAGAGTCTTGGGAACAATGCAAGAGTGGTATTCCGCGCAATTTCCTTCTCGTTAAAAGAGTTTTTGACTTGCCTCCTCCACGACACAATGAGACCGAGTAAGTTACATCGGCGGAAAGGAAGAGCATTTGCTGGTAATTATTAAGCTCCTACTACTCCTCCCAGTACTAAATAATTTCCTTTTCCTTAAACCGCATCTTTTTCCCCCCTCTCCAAGGATATCCTTATGCAATTTGCAATTCGCGAAAAGGTCTTTCGAGATTCGGTGCTCCAAAAGACGAAGAAGAGCCAACAGGGTATTCCTTTCAACGTAGCTTTCGACTTTTCGTTAATACAACGTTGCAAGCACACATGCTTGTACATGTTAGAGGCACAAGCTCAAGTTCTTCAAAATCGCAAACAACTGTGTGATACATTCGCGTGCGTATATGTAAGACATGGCAATGAAGGTTGCTGGAGCCTCGATTCCTGGTTCGCTGGCCCCTCCTCGCGAGCAGCAGCAGCAACAGCTCTAAGTTTACGTTCCGGCTAAATATACGCCATTGTTTACACCGCTCCAATACAGCGCTACCGTACCTACGCATTATGGAACGAGTATATCAAGCTTTCGCGTACACTCGCGGCACTCCCCTAATAGTATACCTCTAGTCTACCACTCGGAAAATACCTCCGGTAGAAAATACACTAATCAGTCATCCCCTTCATCTGCCCCCTCCCACCGTACTTATCCGCGCAATCGCGGGAGGAGAGTCGTGCAACAGACGCAGCATTTTCCAGCTGCCCACTTACGCCTCATCAGCGAAATCACGTTTTAGCGGAGAGAGGACGATCAGCTTAACGAGCCCGAAACCGGTCTCCCCCTCATCCAGTAGCAAAGCGATCGCTTGTACAGCTGCCCCCCCCTCCGTCAGTCTCTCGTGCACACAGTTCACCGGCGCCAGTAACCGAGACGTCTCCTCCTTTGCCGGTTCGCGTCCTCAAAGCCGACTTTTCCGAAGATGGAGGCGAAGGACGTCGCCGACTTTTCAGCGCTGCGTCTACTGCAGGGCTGCAATTTTTAGCCTGATTGCCGAGACCGCGAAAGGAGTGATGGGGAAAATGAGCGCTAACGATCCTCTCTCTCTCTCTCTCTCTCTTACCCCTTCCTCTCTGTTAGAGGCTTCTCTCTCTCGCTCTTTACTGGTTTAGCTGCGGATGCGAGCGTACAACGTCCCGCTAATGACCCTGAGCGTATTATTTTGATGTTTTTCTCCTCGTGCTGTCTCTCTCTTGCGCTCTCGATCTATGTCGGCGCCAGGCAATGAGTCATTTCTGGCTTTGTACACGAGACGAGATTTAACGCTCGGCAGCAGAAATGTCGATTAACTGATATTGAGCGCTTTGGTGGCTTGGTGAAAAGGGAAAGGGTTGGTGGGAGTTATGAACGGGTGCAGGGCATGGGGTTAGGTTTCTTTTTTGCTGCTATATGCGCAGGTGGCAATTAAATGGTTATTAGAGAAATTGAAATGCTGTGCAGTCGCTACATTCATAACGTTGAGAGGATTTTGAGGAAAACAATTATAGGTCCGACGAAACCGAATTAGTCCAGTTCTCGATGTTGAATCATGTGTCCTCGAGAAAAACGAGTGACTAAACGTGCTTTTTTTCTTTCAACCGTATTTTTAATAGAAACGTCTCAAAATACACGATAGAATGTTTCTTTTCCTCGTCCAGAACTGTTTCAGTTTTCAAAATTCATAGCAGTCCGTATTATTTAAGTATATCGAATTAAATCGATGAACAATCGCAATTTTATTAACGTACTAAATAACGATTATTTCCCGCAAACTTGAATTTATTATCGTGCAATCCAATAAAATTTCATTGCGTCGCAAACGATACAAGCACGCGGTGTATAATTGTTTAACAAAACTCAAAGTGGACCCATTACGACGTGCACTTTATTCAGATGCACACAATATAATTAACACGTACTCTTACACAAAACGACAACCGGGTATAAGAGTGCGAGAGTACGCGTGAGTGTGTATGTGTGAACGCAAGAGAGAGAGAGAGTCGAGAGTACGACTGGGAAGTAGCTTGTGTTTACCCTGGACCGCATTTCATGCACGAATATCCAGTATATTATGCCGTCTCGCCAATCATGCTACAAACACTGCAACTCTAAACAATATTCAGGGGGCTACGGCTAGAGCGCTATACACAGAATCGGTACTGCACGGCATACACAGCTGCCAGCATCACGCCCTTGCTCCTTCGCTTGCATGTATGTATATACATACCAAAAGCTCGCCTACGTGTTCGCTCTAGTATATACACGTGGAGAAAGAGGAGTAGGAAGGGTGTAGGCGGGCGTGGTTTCGCGAAGTCTCGCTCTCTCTCTCTCTCTCTCTCTCTCGCCGCGTGTGTCCTTAATAGCTCTCTCGCTCGGATATAAATTTAATTATACACACGCAGCAGCAGCAGCAGCGGCGACGAAGCCGGCCTCTCTGTGACTCACACTCATTCTCTGTCGTACAACTCGACGGCGCTCCAGTCTATATACACGCACGTCCTATGCTCCGTATACACGGGGGTGGAGGGGATCGAACAGCTAGCCGCTTCCTAGTGCCGAAGTCGCTCGTCTGTCGCCGCGACGACGCCGTCACGCCGACGGACGCGAGTGGAACAGACGACCGAGCGAGAGATAGAGAGGCTGCAGGGGTGCGGAGGGGCAGAGAGGTCGCGCCGACACACTATATCCGGATCGTCGGAAATGCCAGCGTCCGCCCGCGCACTCGCTCGCTCGCTCGCTCGCCGCGAGTCTCTCTCTCTCTCTCTCTCTCTCTCTCTCTCTCTCTCTCTCTCTCTCTCTCTCTCCCTCTCTGGAAGAGATAGAACGCGCAGATGAAACGGAAGGCGGCCGAGCTAAAGAGCGAGAGGAGATTAAATAAAATACGGACTACCGAGACGACGCGAGAGAGAGAGAGAGAGCACGTTTCTCGAGACGCGCCTCGGCGATGATGCAGCTCTACCGAGCTTGTGCAAATACTCGACGCAAAGTGCGGCGCGAATGTGTCCGCCTCCTCCTCCTCCTTGTGCACAGCCAGTAGACTCACTTCTGCTACGAGGATGTCTAGTTTTCTTATATTGTGTACCACTGGTCAAGCGCACATTTATATTTTTCCTTTATTCGCGAAAATGTGGTGAGCTGTACAAAGTTTATGCAAAGCTGACAAGCATAATATAAAGTACGAGAGAGAGAGGTTGCTCATCGATTTTCGATCTCCTGTGAAAATCATCGAGGTGTGCACACACAGGCCCATGACGATTGTTCGGCGAGAGAATAAACACCGGGAGAGGAGAGAAAAGTCCGTTGAATCAGGCACCCAATCTATCGGCCGTGACCCATCTGATTCATCAATCACGAGAGCTGGATGTTGTGACTGCCGATGTACTTCGAAGCTTTCGTTGTTTCCCCACCGCCACCTTGTTTCTCCCCCCCTCTCTCTCTCTCTCTGGCTTCACTCTTGTTGATTTGATGAAAACTGCAGTCGTATTCTTTTTTGGACAAGGTAAACACACGCGCGAAACGATTAAATTGGCTGTAATTCTTTTTCGTTCCCGCGTCGTTTTCGATTGTACGAAGTCATTCCGAGTAACAATCTCCGTCTTCGATAATTACGTGTAATAGCCATCTGAGGAGGTGTAGGGGAGGGAGTACAGCGTCGTATAGAGTCGATCGAATGAGAATAAGAGAGGTTTCGCGTAAACGGCTCGATCCGCAATTTGTTCTGCACACGACTGTCACTCGATTAAAGCAGCCAGCTTCTCCCCCTTCGTATTATAATCGCTCTCTTAACGAAAGCATACGGCGAAGGACACCCAATCATCGCAGGGGGGAGATCTCGCGACGACGACACTCGCGAGCGCGCGCAATTAAAATCAAGGCTTCTCTTTTCATCCCGCGCCGATGTAAGTTTAATCGCACAAAGCGCTCCTCGCACCTCCCTTTTTACCTTCGATCGATAATCCACGATGATAACGCCAATTTTTCTTTTTCACCTCCGTCTCGAGCTCGTTATTTTCTCCTGGCGCACAAAGACGCGCGCGCGAGCGTTGCGCAAGTTCGATAAAGCCGCGCGCGCGTCTTTTTGTTCTCTCTCCACCTTCCTCCCGCCGGCCATTGCAACCGGTCGATGATTCAGTGCAATTATGCCAAAGGAGTTAAACCCCCCTCGGTGCGTCTACTCGGCAGTCGATGCGCCGCAAAAATAATAAGTGCCCTGGGCAAAAAGAGGTGGGAGGCAGCTCGTTAACCACGAGGCCCACGGGCGTGAATCACTTCCGGTTGCCCGAATTTCCGAGTGCGTGCGTAGACGGAGTAGGCGGAAGGGGGGGGGCTTTTATATCATTGCATATAATCGGCAGCTCGTCTGGCCTCTTTGTATCGCGTTGCCTAGTTCCGTTTAACTTGTTTTGCTTTATTACATATCCGTTGAAAGCTTCGGCCTGTGCTTGCTTTGTAGATAGAACTGTTTATGGGCTCTGTAATAGTGGCTTCGCGGTAACCTTCACAAATGCCGACGCAAACGCACACGCTGTTGCGTCTATGTAAGAGTTGTTTTCGGGGTTTTTTTCTTTTTTGGGATGATAAAAGGAGATAATTTTAAAAGTGCGTAATTATAAGATTGCTAGAGCGCGAGAATTGGTAAATATTGTGAACTACGTTTTTCGGATGTTGTTGTTCTAGAGCGTGTTTACACTGGGCGGAAACGCGGAGCGTTGGAGGGTAACAATAGAGCTGGTCTAAAAATTGTACATAACGAGCAAATAAAGAGACTATAAATAGTACCAGTTGATTAATTATATCGATTTATAACAGTTGCTAATTTCATGAAATTAAAGCGAATAACGTTTGACGTGCAATAAGAGTACGCGACCATTCATATTTTCAACGCAGAGTCCCATGCGCACAGCTTTTGTCACGTGTGACGAAATTCGTATGTGTGGCAAGGGGAAAAAAGTTCCTCTTTCCCCTCCGGTGTACATTTATCACGCCGGTCGGTCTTGGAGCTGGATATTTACGCGGGGACGACAAGGCCAATTAATAAAACTTTCCTGGCAACAAAGACTTTTCCCGGGGCTTCAACAACAAAACCCAGCAGTCGCTCTCTGATGAGTAATTTCGTGACTGACGCCCGCGTATACACATCGCGCACGTGGACGTAGCTTTTCAGCAGTCGCCCTCTTCCCCCCCCCTCCCCCCTGGCCGTCGGTGATGTGCATATACGACGCTTAGTCTGCCCTCTTCCTCCTCCTCCCTATCCTTTCAACCTCCTCGCGTGAACGCATACATACTCGCTTTTTAAACAAAGAAGCGCCTTGTGTGCTAACGGCCCGAGCGCGCCACGGTATATATGCTATATCTGTATAACGTTTCAGGCGAGCGCGCGAAAGTTCCGATTTTTCCCTCGGCTCTACGGCCGGCACAATGAGCTTTTGTTCGGGATTTTCGCTCGGAGCGCTGCTTGCCACTGCCGCGCTACCCGCTCCTGGGCAGCCCCGAATAATTTTCGTTTTTATTGGATCATGCTCGCTCGTGCAAAAAATTTCTATCGTTCTCCTCCTGGCGTAATGACCGAGTACCCCTGGGCAGAGGAGGAATCGATACCCCGGGGCTTGAAATTCGAAAAAGCTTTTTTTCTTTTCCTTTTTTTTTTCTCTCGGATACGTATTGTTTCGGGTGGGGTACAGGTGTTGCCGGGCGTATGTGATCTCGTTCGAAATTTTATTACGCAACGCCGATTTTATGGAGAGTATGTAAATTTTTCATTACGCACATGAAAATGCGCGGTATTTCATAATTTTTTTTCTGCCGCCCGTGGCTTTTTTATTATTTTGCACTCGCGAGAGAAAAAAAAAGGAATTGAAGAAGAATATTCCGCTACTGTTGCGCTCTTTTTATGAAAAAGCCCTTTCTTTTGTTTTTCATTAGGGAAACATTCGCTCTCCGACGTGACGTACATAATGTATGAGCCTTTACTCGAGGGCAAAAATATTATTACTTTCGTGCGTTCCAATTTCATATTTTCAAAATGTATATATACAACAAGGAGAGAAAAAAAGCATGCTTGATGTCAGAATTTTTTATATATCCGGCCGTACATCAGGCTGACGCTTTTTTTTCCCCTGCCACGTCGTCGTAACATAAAACTTCCTTCGCGTTCATAAAGCTTTCGTTTCAACGGTCATCCCTGCAAGATGCGCGCTCTTGAGGCTCGTAAAAAGCCGTGATGCACTGTACCTTGGCAACGATGACAGTTAAAAAAAAAATATGAAAAATAAAAGTAATCAAGCGCAAAAATAAACAATGAGAAAAATGCACGAAACAAAACCGGAGGAGATGAGGTAGGGCGGAGGCGCGGGGGGGAGGTAAAGGGTGAGTTTGTTGTAAATTTCAAGTGCGCGCAGCTGCCTCTTGCGAACCGTCGGACCCAAGTTTAAACGAACGAACGGGCGTCCTGCGTGTGTGTGTTTATCCGCGCAATGACATTAACCCCACGTGAACCCTGACTCCCCCCCCCTGTGCGAGGCGCCTTATTTTCACCTCCCACTCTCTCCTACGTCCATTAAGAGATTGTTTGAATACTTTCTGTAGCATCTTCTGAAATCCTTCAAATTCCCACGGATGGATTTACGGGACTGGCAGGGAAATGAGACTCGCGGGAGACCTTACAGCTGTTACGTTTAGGAATTTATAAGGCGTTGGTGTGGAGAAAAAGAGAGCTTTTTTTCTCTTCTCTCTTTCGGCCTTTCTTTTTGAATTCTCCAACGCTCTTTTCGCGATGAACGTGAGGTCGGGAGTGACGCTACGAAAGGCTTCGCCTATTAAGGCTACTTGAGCTCAAAGTAATAATCAGCACACGTCTTTAAAAGGAGAAAAAAAATTTTTATACTTGGACTATTAAACTTTTAATGCACGCGTGCATGTATAGCGACAGCGAAAAAACGCAGCTGTTGACGCGTGGCAACGACCCTTGCCTCCCTTTTTTATCTCTCTTGCTCACTCGACGTTTCTGCAGCTTTTTTTAAAAAAAAGACTAAATGACAACGCTCTCGTTTTTCCAAGGCCGAGTGCCAGTGCAAGCGCGTATGTGTGTGTGCTAAGGTTGCTCGCTATCTCACGACGGCAATGTCCGCGTTTTTATCAAGTCACGAGCGAGGAGCAAGAAAAGTTATGATAGAGAGATAGAGAGGAACGCGAGAGGGAGAAAGCGTCGTCTCCAACGAATTAGTCATCAGGGAGATCGGAGTCGGCCAGCGAGTTGCCCGTTCAGTCTCGTGGTCGATTACGAGCTCCTACCAATGAGGGCGATCCATTCGACCTTCACTGCATCTCGGGTCGCTCTCTTTTTCCCTCTCGGGCGTTTCACACATCGCAAGCCGCAAGCTCGAAGGGGAGTAGTGTTTGACGAAAAGTAAAGTGCCTGCTTGAATGACGAGATGTTTGTTACAATTAACTGACTGACCTAGTTACCCTTACCACCTATTCCCCCTCCTACTCTCCAGTCCCCCTTTAAGCTACTTGGCCCAGGCAAAATGAAGTGCGATTTAACGGGCTGCTTAAAAGCTTTCGAGCTTGTGTGGCTTGGTGTGTGCACGTGCGACACCCGGTAAAAATCAGAAGTACTTCGAAAATGCATTAAGGGCGCGCATATGGCTGCGATTTAAATGGTAATGAATAAGTTGTTGAGTTTATGTTTGACTTGCAATTTGGACGATGGTTCTGGAGAAAGAACGTCTACCGTGCACTTTGAAGTTTAAAAATAAGTCCCCAGCGACGTGAACCTTTTTGTTCAGGGATTTTTTATTTAGGCCGAGAAAGATTACACCTTTGTTTAATGTGCTATTTCATGTTGGTTGAGGAAAACGAATTCTTTGGAATTTTTAATATGCTTTTGTTGTACTACACTGTATTATTCGGTTTTTAGAGGAAATTTATATCGATGTCAAATGGAAACGCGTCTGTAACTGTAAATTCATCATTTATTTATTTTACGGTAAAGTCGTGCTTCAAGTTTCCAAGTAAAATGCAGCAAGATAAATTTAGTACTTTCTCACATCCATCAGAAACGTCATAACAAGTTATATCTTAAAATGCTTCTCCGAAGTCCCAAGTTTTCTTGCTGAAAAAATATTTTCCCGGCGCTGTATCAATTAACGAAAGCGACGCTTTAAAGAAAATATTAGCTAATTTTCATAACACAAAATGAGAAGCGAACATTTTCGATATCCCTAGAGTCTGGCGAGCACTTGGAAATATTTATCTTGAAAAGTTGTCTTCGTTAAATTATCTTTCAACTATTTTGCGAAAAGGAAAACGATCTCTTTTAAACATAAAAAAAACGTTCTTTTACAAAGAAAATTTCGTTATCCAAAACTACCTTTTTGCTGAAATGACGTCAGGAATATACATAGTGGATTCTTGATGTCGTATAGCTCTTTCATTACATTCAACCTTAGAGCCATTACAGGGGCGGTCGTAAATTTCATTAGCTAAAAATTCGAAATCTTGTCTGCGAGCTCTTTACGAAAACCCAACCATTTCCATTCACGACTTATTAAGCATGACAAGCATTACTCACGAACGAGTAGACGTATCATTCGCGGGACTCCCTATATCCGGCTATTAATTATTCCGAAAAATCCATCATCAAAAAATTCAGCTCGTCAATCAGTCCCGCGACGAAATTGTCGCTCCAATATATCATTGGCCACTTCACTGCCATCCAATTCTAAAAACAGTCGGTACAACCAGACCTCCAGCCTAGACGCTCGTCGCGGCAATGACCTTGTGACGTCAAGCTGCCGGTCACGTTATAGAGCCGATTCGACGAAGCTAAGCCGCTAAATGAAAGAGTTGCGGCTTGCCGCGCGCAAAGATCAATGGCCCTGGCCGATGCCTGACAATTAGCGGGAGTCCGTCGTCTGCAGCGCGCCCACAGAGAGTACAGCGCGCGCAAAGGGCTCGTCTCGGGCCTCTGGGCTTAATTTAGATCCGGTTTATTTATAGATACCTGGCGCGCTCGAGTATCCCCCCCCCCCCCCTACCACTGCAATGTCTCTCCTACGCCGGCGAGAGAAGAAAGCGGAAGGAAGTTTCGGGGAAAAAATATGCGCTGGATCACGAAGGATCTCCCACGTTCTAAAGCGAAAGAAGCCGGGTTTCCTTCTCTCGCGATAGTTAAGCTCGAGAAAAGTTAGCGGGAGACACTTTCAGCGACCCGGCTTCTTTAAGGCCAGATGTACGTAGCCGGCGAATTTTCCAAAATTAAATCCACTCCGGCGCGCGCAAGAGAGTTAACGGCTGAGCGAAAAATAGGAGTCCGAGTGATGGTAGAGGCCCGCCGAGAAGAACGGCTCTGTTAGATTTCGTGCGATGATATCTTAGCAGATGCAGCTTTTCGCCGCTTGTGGCCGTCAGCTTCCGTTTCCTTTGTTCCTATATCCAATATTAACACTACCAAAACAACATATTTTATGTTATCAGTAATATTTTTGAACTTGTAGGTGCATGTTTTTCTTTAGCACTTTATGCAACGCCTTGTCAATTGGTAAGGTAGGAAAACGAAATTTCAGATATACTTATCTTTTGTTTTCAAAACAATACCAATAATGTTGATTTGAAAACTTAACCGTTAATTTAAAGAATTTAAGTTGATTTAACGATGAAAATGTGTTTATTTAACATTCATTAAGTCAACAGCCGTGCAGCCAAATCAACAGCATACGCTGTTGCTGATATTTAACCACACAGATATAGTTGGTTTGACTATATTTTTTCTCAGTGCATGTTTTAGAGGTCGTTAAATCATTAAGGTCTTCGTTTATTTTTTGGGTTCGACGATAGAAAATAACTCGATTTCACCATCATTCGAATTTCGAATTTTCAAATAGTCAATGACAGAAGTGCTCTTGCATACTTACGAGTATTACGCGAATAAAATACGAGATGCACAAGTGTTCACAACAATCCATGAAAAAAATCAAATAAACTCGTATTTCTGTTCCTGAATAATCCGACGACAAGAGTGTAAGTGCTCGTCACTTGATTATACTTATTTTCTCGGCACTAAGCGCAAAAACAGTGTAATTAATATCAATAGCAGCAGCGCGATCGGTTAAACTCCTTTATCCTGCTCCAGTCTCTTTGCACCCGTTATCACCTACTCCTCTCATCCTCCGTCTCCTCCTCGATCCTCCCATTTAATCGAACGCGGCGTTGGAGTCTTATGGGGAGAGAAGTGAAGGAGGGGCGCGAGCGGTAAGCGCTCGAATCCTATTAAACGCCGCGCCTCTGAGAAATCCAATACGAGGGCGTTAACGCTACATGAGAGACGCGCTTGCTCTCCTCTTTTAATTAATAATCCACGACGTGCTCTGTAGGCGCTCTCCTCGTTTCCCGATATGCGCGCTTAATTGCGCCCTGGTATTGCGAACGAAGCGCAGACGATAGAGTGAGCAGGTCGTAAATGCCGTCCCCAGCGGATAAGGAAAATTCATAAAGAGATCAACGTACCTGCGCGTGATAAGCCAAGTCTCTTTCTCTGGGATGCCTCTGTGCTGCTTTTCCGTTCGCGAGACGTCTGGATCGTCGAGAGTTGTTGGAAAAGATGGATGTTTGCGACGAATGGATGAGAAAGAGATTTTCATATGCGAGAAATTCTAACGGTCTCGTGTAAAAGTGTGTGGTAATGGTCGAGAGATTTTCAAGGAATATGTTATGAGGTTGTTTTGTGATAACGTTGATCCCGCTATTTTGTGCTTATTTGAATGCTGTAAGTGAACGAAATTACAGTAGTTTCGGTTGACTTTATATGGTTAAGTAATGGAGATATAATTTAATTCGCTGTCTTATGATTACTACTCGTTCGAGCGTTCGGAATTTTACTGTCGCGGCTACACTACTCTTATAACGACTCTCAAATTCAATTATTTCCTCTCCCTCGCTCTGTTGGAGGAAAGGGTAAAAAGGAAAAATCTCAGTCTATCGTAACATGAACTCTTCGACGAATCGCGCGGGCAGAAGTGAATCGTCGAGGAGGCTTAGGGTGGGGGGAGTCTCTTAAAGCCTTTTAACGCAACGGCGCGCATCATCGGTAAACCGACTCCTTTCCCATCGAGCTTACGCCCAAGAAAAAAGAGAAAGGAAAATAAAGCGAAAAGGGGAGGGGTATAAGAGACGAGGCATCTGAAGGAAAAAAATACCCCCATCGGCTGTTACAGTTTGGTAGAGAGATAGACTGCGAGACGTCGTCTCCGGGGCAAACAAGGGCCGGTATTGTGTGGGAGAGCGAAGCTGAATTTCACTCGCGCGGAGTGTGGAATTGGGACGCGCGCCCAGTCGATCATGCCTCTCGCCAAAGCTCTATGGAATTTCAACTCCCTCTCTCACACACAAGGGCCTTAGAAACGAGTTTGCGTTTTTTTTGGGACCTCGTTACCTACACCCGGTTCGTATGCGTCTAGCAAATACGCGGCTGTGCGAGTAATGAGCAGCGGAGTTGAATATTCCGCGGGTTTTTATCAGACTCGTGCGTTTGCAGGTGCTTTTGATACTTTTGATACTTTTTCTAAGCCTTTTTTGCATTTTCTTTCTGTTGCAGGTGAGTTTCTACGCGGCAAAAGCCTGGTGGGCTGTTAAGGGCCGCCGGTTACGTAAGTTGGATAATGTATAGTGTTGGACACGTGTAATGACATGCGTGTATTACGTAAATTTCAATGGTGGTGATTGAAAATGTTACGTTTTCAAAATATACCTCTACGTCGTAAATTGAAATCGTTAAAGGGTAGTAAATAATTACGCACGCGAAGCTAACGTGCATTGATATTGACAGTAATTTAAGTATAAAAATTTCATTAACTTTTATATACTCCGCAGTATAATCGAACGATCGATAATGCAATTCGCGGGCAAGCGAGCAATGAGCGAAATTAAGCGACCAAATTAATCTCCCAATTTACCGAGAAGAATATAAGAATAAAGAGTTAAGCGTCTTATTGCAAGCACCGAGAAGCTTCATAACGTTTTTATATCCGCCTTTAAAAAAGAAAGATGTCAAACGAACGACATATAACCGAGCGCTTCGCCGAGGAATAAATTCGTAAATTAAAGCACCTCCCATATAATCCCGGCGAATTTCTCCCAACGCGATTCGGATTAATTTCTCTGACATAACGCTTCTGGAAACGCGCGGCGAGAGCTTTTTAGCATTCACCCGGCTCGTCATCGAAAATCGGCCATTCGCATTCGTCGAGCCGATAAATAAAATAAAAAAGAAGAAGGAGAGGATAAAGGGAAACGGGCAGGGGAATTAGTGTGGAGGGGGATCGTTGGGACACCGTTATATACGCGACCGCGTAACGCGGCGTGCATAGTTAAGCGAATTCACGTGCAAGCTTGCGCTTCTCTGCATGCGCGCTGGGGGCCAGAGCTCAGAGAGAAGGAGAGAGAGAAAAAAAATACGTTATACCGCTTCCGGTCCTCGGCTGCGAAACATCGCTGCCCATTTTTCGTTCGAGCCTCGTACGTTTGTATCCCCTCCCCTTCCCTCTTCTCGGGGATATCTGCTGCTGCTTGTTCGATGCCAGCATTTGCATCCTGTGGCAGATTGTATTGTTACATTGTCGTGCGTGGTTTATTGCTACTTTCCCTCCTTTCTTTCCGCTATCGTCCTGACTTTCCATTATGTCTTTCTTCTATCGTCGAATATTTTCCGCTTCGACGACCTGTTTATTGCGCTCCAGCCGTTCGTTCCTTTATTTTCTTCGTTTTTCCGCTCCTTAAAAATATTCGAAATATGTATTAAATTTGAAATATTTAACTGAATTAATTATTTCCTCCTTGGAAAAATGTTCTCAACAAAATTAATATTTCGCTTGTAAAATACGAATCTCTTCACATCTGGTATGGTTCCAATTTTTCTACCGATCGGCAAAAATAAAGGAAAAAAGGTTTCCACGTCTCACGGAAGTCAAATACATAAAAATGCTTTTTCATACTTCACGTAGTTGGAAATTCCGAAAATGCGTCAAGTCGTACACCAGAGAGACACGCTTTCGCCGAAACAATTCAATTGGCGCGGAAAAAATTGAATTACACTAATAAAAAAATCATCCGTCCCTGTCAAATTTAAATTAATCCCACTTCGCCGTTCTTTGTCCCATCTTTTGTCATCCCAATCGCTTCTTTCCACCCAACGCCAGACCTCTCCTCTTGTTTCTTTTTCACTATATCTCTCTTAAAGCCATCGAGATAAGAATAAAAAAAGAAATAACCAAAAAAAATGGAAGAAAAAAAGCCCATTCATCATTTGTCGGCTAAATAAAAGTATTTAGTTGCCGGTCTAATCGCGCGGCAAGGCACTCTCGCGCGTTTATGCAAAACCCGAGAGCGACTTATCTCTCCCCCCGCTCTCGGTTTTATCCCACAAAAAGTTCGTTCAAGCCTGCTACTCATCCTCGACGTAGTCCGTCTCCGAAGCACTCTGTATAAAATAGTAAGTGGCCTACTCGCTCGACGTTTTACGCTCGCGAGGACTCGAAGGGAAAATCATAAAAATTGAAAGCTCACCAAGGAGGGGGGGGGGGAGTCGAGCGTAAAAGCAACCCCCGGGTAATCAAGTTTTGGGAGGAGAAGAGTCGGTTTTTACGGGGCTCCTCGCAGGAGGAGCCGAGAGCTCATCATTTTCCTCTTGCCTCGTTATATACCCTCGGCTGGCTTGACCTCGTATTTCGCGAGATTTACCGTTGTTATGACAGCGTGACGCGTGTACCTTCTCTTTCTGCCCCGCTCTACTCTCCATTCCCCGGGCTTATCTTGACGCGCACTCGAACTTTTGCTTTATTTTTCTGTTTATCTACGGGGGAAGGGGAGGCTGGGAGATAAAAGAGGTCCGGTAACGAGAGTAAAAGGGGCTTCTTCTCTCTTTTTTTCGCTAGCGAGACGATGTATATATACGCCCTTTCGCGCTGGAGAAGCGTAATCGCGCGATACATTGTTCCCGATAAACTCCACCGCGTCCTTTTATTTTTCTTATCCCCTTTTTCTGGCTCCCGTAATATCTCGCGCGGCGACCAAGCAGCCACGCGCACGCGCCCAACGGTCCGCCGCCGACTTGAGCGTGAATTTTTAACAGCCTCGCCTCCTTCCCCTTTACCGAAGTTCTTTGCTTCTTGCTGGCGTGCATTATTCAAAAGCCCGTGTCTTATGCATTCCGAATTCCCCCCTCCTCTCTCTAGCCCGCTACGTTTCGTTTTCCTTCTTTCTTTTTTTTTTGTGTGTACTTTTCTCCTTTTTTCGCGAACTTTTTGAAAAATTTAGTTTCGTTCCGCAATCATGCGTACGCTGGGGCTATTTGAAATGTAAAATTCTCATCCTTAACTCCCCGGGGTAGTGGGAAGGAGGAATGATCAAATTATTGCCCTAATTTACAAAGACCAGAATTACACTCGGTTGGGTCGGTCGTTTGAGCAAGTCGCCGCCTGGCTTACTTATTCGCGATGTCTATATTCACGTACCCTCCTTGGCTATACATATATATATTTTTTTTATTTTCCAAAGTGGCATCATACCTCGCTGAAAAAATGGAAAAGCCGCAGCGCAAATAGACTCGGCCGAACAAAGAAGAACATATATATATATTGTGCCGCTCGACTTCCTCCTCCCTCTGAATCTCTCCGTTTCGCATTAAGTAATGCTCTTTATAGCCCGGTACTCTCTTACATCCCTCCGCCTTGTCCCTCTTTCCTCCTAGAGCTATTCCCGTCTTTATCTACAGTCCCATCTGTCCTTTGCT
This sequence comes from Anagyrus pseudococci, assembly GCA_030522585.1. Lineage (NCBI taxonomy): Eukaryota > Metazoa > Arthropoda > Insecta > Hymenoptera > Encyrtidae > Anagyrus > Anagyrus pseudococci. Next base: position 20,699 of record JAPYYQ010001617.1, read on the forward strand.
CTCGCGTCAGCTATCTTTCTCCGGCTTATTATACGCAATCGCTTCCTCCGCCTTTTAAATTCGTATAATTGACCTTATCGCCTACTTCATTTTTTCCGGGTATTTTTAGCCGTGTGCGCTATCTGCGCTAACTTCGAAACCGCGAGGCCCGCGGTTGTATCTCTCTCGTGCGCGCGCTCTATTCGCCAGAGAGCGAGTTTGCTCCAGTGCAATGGCTTGCGGCGGCACGTTACAGACCTCGTTACGCATGCAGTTCCAGCTGCAACAAGCGCGCCCCTGTATCGCGATTATGACACGTGCCTCTGGCGCTGGCGCTACTGATGGAGTGTTATTAATTTTCTTGCTAATGGCTAGGTTAAGCGATTCTTTTTTTTTCTATCATTGCTGGCGAGATTTATTGAGCTAAAAAATGTAACTCGTAGTCTGGAGATACAGTTGAGTTATTGTTTAGGATTTTTGATAAATTATAATGCAGATTTTGATGAAATGTAATGTTCGACTTGTTAAAGTAGTTATCGAACTAGCTACTACTCTATTTTTTCGTTTGTTCAAGACTTACTCTTTTTTCTATTCTTACAAATACCGAACGATCGATCCTCTTTAATTTAAAGCTCTGATAATGAAGATCTTCTAACGTTCATTACTTATTGACTTAAGATTGTTCCTCAGAAGGTAAATAATCTCTTCAAATAATGGAGGATATTGGAAATGAAAATTTAAAAAAAAAATAAAATCAACTTTAATTTACTGATGTATCAGGGCACGTAGAATATTAAACACACAAAAAAGAGTACGATTTAGAATAATACGATAGGTTCGATTAAATTTTCTTAAAATATATTATTTTTTTATACCCAAACAATCATTATAAATATTGAGGTAAAAATTGAGTTAAAAGAAACTGGCGTTTATCTCTGACACGAAAATCCACTTTAGGAACGTTGGAATTCAAGAAAGTATTCCACGGAAACTTCTATAAACCTTCAATTTAAAGGTTGGAACATACGTATCTATCTGAAGATATATTAAATCCTTGTTCAATCACGCGTTGATCTTGTTAAGAAAAGGAAACGTTGCTCTCTAAGGAGGTTATGCGATCGATGTTACCGTCGTTACACCACTGCACTATATGAGCTTATCACATTTTCGCGAATCTAAAGAATTTCTCGGATTTTTCAAGGAAAATGAAAATATGGAAAATTTTTTCTCAAATGTTAATTTTTTTCTTTCCTTAAAATTTCTCTTATGATATATTTTCTTTAACATTCAGAATATATTTAAAAATTTGCATAAGAATAAATAAAATTATATTTTTTTTCTGTAAATCAAATAATCTTAAATAATCTTCTTTTTCCTGTACGACGGCAACGTAAGTAGTACACCCCAAAATATCAACCTGCACAGAGAAAATTGTTGTAATGCTTACGGAGACAGAAGATTAATCATGATTAGTTGGATATCGTTGAAAGGAAGAAGAAAAAAAATAATAGAACAGAGGGGTGAAGCTGGGACGGGAGGGGAGGGGACGTTGATCGATTGACTGCAGAGCGGTGTTATTTCTTGACGCAAATTGCTTCTCGAGCTGGATTCTTTTGTTCAATTCGGAATGATCTTCCGGTGCGCAGTTCGCATTTTCTTAAATTCTATCTCTGTAATTTTCCATTACGCTTACGATAAATTAGCTTACGGCGCGCGAAATTAAATTTAACATTTCACGATTAAACAGTCGCAGATGTATATCTTCAAATAAACACTGATCAAGCATTAATGAAAACCTATATCTGTATTTCTCGTTTCGTTTCATAAAGCTTGTTTCTTTATTAAAGTTCCCGTGAAATAAAGGAACTCTATACTTCTGTGAAAATCGAAGGATTTGTTCTCATAAAAAGTCTTTTACCACGAAATCCCGGTAAGAAGACGAAGGTCGCGCGAAAAATCTTTGGGGTTGTGGCGGCTAGAGAGGGGGGGGGAGAGGGAGCGAAAGGAATCCAATTTACGTTGCTTATCGCGATTACGCTTCTGTACGTTCAAAGAAAATCGAACGGCGAAGTAAGCCCCCGCGATTAGGAGCTATATATACCCTTTAGCTCGCAGTTATTTCGCCGTTCTTTCTCGTCCGGTTGAGCTTCCTTACATAGCAGGCCCTTATCGCCTCTTTTTTTTTACCATCGCCAGAAGAATTATATCGTTCCTCAGCTGCTCGGATAAAAAGCGCTTGCCACATCGAATGCGACTCTACCTCTGTCTCTCACCCCTCCCTACTCCATTCCCACGTCGAAATAAATCTTCTTCTCGGCTCTAACCCCTGCCGAAAAAAAAACATTCACTCGACATACAGTTCGGACAAAAAGCAGCCAACAGCAGGAACATCAAGCAGAGACAGGCTCTGGATACTCGTTGTTGATATATCCCAATGGAAATCTCGCTGGAAACTTCATAACCACTTGTCAGGCCAACTTTGAACGGCTCACGTTTCCATCGGCAAGTGCAAAGCCAGCACGATCCCGTTAGCTCCTGGAAATTGGAGAAAAGACGATGCCGCGTAGATTCGTATCGCGAGTACTACGTCGTCGTGGCCCGGAATCTTCTTAGCTCCGCCGCGAGACGGAATTCGCCTTTCTCTCCTGCAAAGTTTGCGCAATTAATTACGTGCACGCGTTAAACCGACGCGCGAGTCTGATCCGGCGAAACGTCTTACAGGGCGCTGGAATGGAAGTCTCTTTCGCAGAGCTATAGCGCCAAGAGACCGGGGAAGGACTGCTCCAACTTTCGTCGCTGTAGCTCGTGCTTCTTCCAGCCACCCCCCATCCCTTGCCGAGCTTCCTTCCAGCTTGAATGGGTCCTTGTTAACGATTTACGATTCTTGTTCGCTGGACTCGTAGTTGGTTTTCTTTCTGATTCCCTCCGTCTTCTATATACCCGCACCTTCGTTTTTTTTTGCACCAGACGATGCGCTACTCCTGCCCGTGAATACACTCCTAACGACTTTAATGTGTGCTTTGCTCGTTAGTAGCTTATTTATGCCGCTTCTGCTACGCCGTCGCTCATTATACACCAGCACTCGTTTTTCCTCTTTTCGACAATTGAATTTTCTATGAGGTGGTGTTATATATTTTTCTTGTCGGCTCGAGTAAACGATCGCCGAGGCGAATAAAAGCGCCGAGCAAATGTGATACAAGTTAGGTTCGAAAAACGACGCGTCCCTATGAAAATAATGATAATCGCATTAGCATCCCATCTAATTTATTTAAACGACCAAAAAGCACACGATTCGCACGAGCGAAAAGCCCGCACTAAACCGTAAATCAATAATCGTCAACAATTAATCAGCGTAGCTCATATAGAAAAAGTGTCGTGCTCGTAAACCCGATCTCCGCTCGTATAAATAACAAAATTACCAGCATTAGGGAAGAAAAAAAATAGGAGCGCTGGAAACGCGAGGTCAAAATTATTATCAGCCCCTAATGCCGTAATCGCATTGGCCCCAATCTCGTTACGTTATACCCGCTCTCTTCCTGGCACACACACATTTCCCTCTCCCTTCTCGATCATCCAGCACGCACGGGCAGACTGAATTTAGCTCCCTCTTTCACACACACAGACACACTCGCACGGAAAACTCATGAAAATTCATCAAGTCTCTGATTTATCGGGCGAGTGGACTTTTCATTTTTTTTGCCCCAGCCCAGCGCGACAACGAGCAGCTGTGGGAAAAAAAGCCGCGCACGCGATATCAGAAGAATCGAGATCTATGTTGACGCATATTCATCTGACCGGTCTCTCTGCAACTTCCGTGTGTTTGCGTGCGTGTATATCTGTCGGCGGTGTTATACCGGCGCTGTCCAGTGAATGACGAGAGAGAGAGAGGTTCGATGTCCCGTGTTTCGCTATCGCGCGTCCGCAGCAGCTTGCCACTAGATTTTCGCTGCTCGGCTTTTCCGGCGCTGTACGCACACGCACACTCTCTGTGCAAATTTTGCGGAGGCGCGCTAACGGAAGTGTCGCGGCCGAGGAGAGCGGAGCTGCTGGCGTTTGCGCCCGCGGCCGCGACTACTCTCGCTGATGGAAGGGCTTTTTCCTCGGTTAAACACCATCGAACAATGACAATCGAGTGGCTGAATCGGGTGAGAATTCCCGATGACTCGGAGAGATCGATCGAAGGAAGTGCATGAATTCCTCTAGTCCCGCGTGTGTGATTGATGATAATCCAAGGGACTTGAGACTGTCGGGAGAAAAACGCGAGGAGGGAATTCCGGATGGACCGGTGTAAAGGTGTGTGGCTGGGGGAGTCGGTGATACGGGAGGAAAGAAGAAGAATAGAGATCCGGCTCTCGAGAGCGGGTTCGCCCACGTGTGCGCGCGCGTCTCTGCAGCAGACGAGAAAGTCAGAGGCGATCGTCCTCCGCGAATCCGGATTAAGTTGGCGTGTCGGATGGGGGAGCGGCGTGCCTGGCATGCGGGTCTGTATGGAGCGCAGAAGCCGAGTCTCAAGCGCTATGGGGAATATAAGAGGAGCATCGCGAAACGGCAAGATACAGCAAATACGGGGTGAGAGGAGGGGACGGGCGAAGGACGCCCGCGCACGTTCGCGCGTATTTACGCCGATCGAGCCATCGTAGCCTCCGCTGAAGTTTTTCAGATTACCGGCAGCGAGAGAGGGAGCAGCGTGATCCGCATAACCTTCCTCCGTCCTCCTAGCGGGCTGTAGATTTACCTTTTACTACCGAGCTTTTTCCTGTTTGTTTATGGATGTAGGACGATTTGGGGGGGGGGATAGGGGGGCGATCGAACGATGGCGATTTGGTAAGTCGAGAGCGGCTCTACGGAATGCCAAGTTATACTCGCACTTGCTTGCGATATAGGGGCTCTTTTATTTACCTTTATGCATTTCGTATTGTGGGATATGGCGGGATAGGGCTTGGTTTACCGATGCTTTATACGCGGGAGGATAACTTTTCACGATCGAATTGGGTGTGTGTGTCGGGGTTTTGTAGTTGATGTCCCCAGTTTTACCATCTATTTCCCCCTTCTATACCTTCAGCGATTTCTCATCCATAACCCGTGTGTGTGTGCAAGTGGCGTTCGATCGCACGCGTGGACACGCGCTTTTCCTTCCGGTTGCGTAGATCGCTGAATTCTTTGCTCGTATATAAACGTTCCAACATGCGTCAACCCGGTAAGAACGTCACCTGCTCGTTGCTCATATTTGTTTTGTATTTTATAATCAAGATGCAGTGTCATTGAAAAAAAATTCTTGAAAGTTTTTTTCTTGTATCCTTCTTTTCTTTTCAATATTGAATTATAAATGAGAAAGTTTTTAACGCACGACTTTGCAGTTGTATAATCGATTTGCAAGCGTTAAAAAACTTTCTGCACAACTTCCCAAAAGAAGATAAAAATATCCGTAGGAACGTAATAATTAATTTTCCATTCAATTCGTCAAATCGACTATAATCAGCTCTAGGAAAGGAAAAGCAGCAACGCGGTAAAAGCGAAGCGGTCCTTTTCCCATGGACTTAACCTCGGGTCGAAAATTGTCGCAAGAAAGTTTCTAATTAACGTTCCGCCCATCCAAGTCCCGCCACGGCGAATCACGGAAGAGTAGCTTATAACCTCAGTTTCCGGCAGTCTCGCTCTTACCGAAACCTCTTTCGTGCGGTGACGGCAAATAAGCCGAGGATGCCACCAGCTCCAGCGCTCTACGTAATTGTCGATTCTAGCCATTTCCCCCCCTGCGGATGAATCCCTCCCTGCACATCGAAGACGCTCCATTAGTCGCGTCGTCTAGCGTTTCTTTTTTCCCATTCGCTCGATAACTGTGTTGTACAATGAGGGAGGAGTGGCGACGCCGCATCTGGTTTCCGAATCCGGGAAGGAAATTTCGCGGCGCCGAATACGGGGGGAGAGTCGAGGATGACGAGTTCCTCCGTCTCCTCTTGCTGGAATGTCAATGACGTTGGGAGGGGGGCAGGAATGGCGCGCGTCTTCTCGATTTCCGGGTGTGATAGAGGAGGGAAGGAGATTGCGGATAGAGCGCCGTTGCCAAGGTGTTTGACGATCGAGTCTCCAAATTTATTTGTAGCCTCTCCCTGGTGTGTATATACACAGCATAAGCTGCGTGCAAATCGAGGGGGGGGGGAGAGTGGATGACAATCTGTCAACGCCGGATTATCGATCGCAAATAAATTGATGGATAACGAGATTTGCGCGTAAGAATGAGAAAGAGAGCGAGAGATCGGCAGGTACATAGTAGCGTAGAGCGTTTGATACATTCAGTGTCATTATCTTCGGGAGTAGGGGGATGTTATTCAAGGAAGCGCTAATTTATGGCGATGTTCTGATTTGTGTGGCGAGCGCATAGATACGACATTAGTGTAAATCATTTCGTGGAATATGTGTGTGTCTTTGTGTGCCCGTGCGCTAGTAGTTACGCAGAGGATTTATGCGGTATCCAAATTTACGGGCAGTGCTTCGGTATAGGAGAAGCGCTGCGAGGGAGTAGGGCGGCTCGCAAGGAAAAGCTTGGCGCTCTATGCGACTGTTATCGACTTGTAATCCGCTCGTTTGCGCATGCTCACCTGTAAGCGCCGAGCCGGAGATTTATTAGAGCAGGCCGCTCTCTCAGGAGGGGGCAGGGCTGTCTCGGCGATTAAGCAGCCTTTGATCTCTCTCGGACGTCTACTCGTTGCGCTACGTTGACATCGAATCTTATTTATCGACGCGCGCGGATATTTAGTGTTTATCGCTTGGCGGAAACGCGACTTGTTTCCGCCAAAGTAAGTCACACGAATGACCCCCCTCCCCCGCTACCCTATGAATTCTTAATTTATAACAAACTTTATCTTTAAATTTTTTAAAGTCAGTTTAATAAATGAAGTGGATTTAGTATATAAGGTGGGAGGGAGATGCCGAGAGGAAAACTCGTTATTCGGGCTGTGCGCTCTGGCTGCAGAGCTCCGTAGAAGAGCGAGCGTAAATCGAAAGTAAAGCCGGTACGCGGACACAAAGGTAGAAGAGAGGAGTCGAACGAAAAGGCACGCAAGGATAAAAAGGAGTCGTCGTCGTCGGGAGAGTAGTCGAGCCCGAGCGGAGAACGACGGAGACAAAGACTCTCTCTCTCTCTCTCTCGGAGGCAGGAGCTGCAGAGATAGACCGTGTTTGGTCAAAGAATACCGATCTCTCTCTCTCTCTCTCCCTCGTCTCTGAGTCACGTGGGCGCACGTGTGCGACACACGTAACTTCCCGCTCCCGTTTCGCCATTTACGGAGGATATAACGCGCTCTGCTCTCTTTCTCTCTCTCTCTCTTACTATTAACTTTATCTTTGGTTATATTATTATTAACTATCTGATTTTATATTCATTATTATTAAATGCTGTTACTGTTGTGTTCTTACCTTGTACTAAGCAATGTACGATAATAAAACTATCAATCAATCATAATTTTACTCTCTCACTCTCGGCGTATCGTAGCTATCGGAATGCCGCGCTCAACTTTGTAACAAAGCTGTTTGCTTAGTTTAGAACTTATGGAAAAATTTTTTAGTGTATATATTTCAAGAGTGATGAGGCGAGCGATTGACGTTTCTGAAGAACGACGTGATAAATCAAATTTTGCATTTCGACGAGCGATCCGAGAAGTTATGGTTATTTAATGTAAGACTTGGGATTATAGTGTATAAACGATACGCTACTGCTGGTATAATGAGACATTGCGCTTTTCATTTAAAAGTGAAATACTGCATTTTATATTAGGCTGAAACACATAACTGGTGTTGATGAGATAACGACGTTCTTTTATAACGCATTTAAATCTAAATTATATACAGCCCCCAGAGCAAACGGAATTATGATAAATTTGAATTCGAAATTTCTGCAATTTCGCGCAAAGAATTTCCGCCGGCTCGGAAAATTTATTCAAAGAACGCGTTACCCCGAATATACACATACACATATACATATATAATTCATTTAGTTGATTCCCGCTATTTAATTAACTCTAATTCTCATTAAGCCTTAATTGCGCCGACTATCTACCAGCATCGCATTTACGTGACTTTCATTCTTCGCGCAAGCTCAGATCATAGATAAAACGCGGCCCGTTGACGCGCTCGTACATACCACCGACACTTCCAACTCAATAAAACATCAATCAAATATTTTAATTAAACCCGACCGCTGCACACAATAAACAAATGAACCCCTGGTTTGTCACGAATTATTTACGAAATTTCAGCGGTTCCCTATATCGATCTATCAACGATTTAATTAACCTAAAACTCAGACATCGCGTCTGTCTCTCTCAAAATGACCTCGATCAAAGTTTCCATACCCGCGTAGACGCACTATACGCGCATCCCACGAAAATTCCTTTCGCTACTCGGTTATCGAGAGGCAGACAAGAGAGAATAGGGAGTCAGTCGTGCTGCCGGCGGACGATAAAAGCTGGACAAACGGGCTCGTATCTTGTCCGTTTCACGAGGTGTGTCTGGGCGATAGTGCGCTGTCGCGGCCGTTTCTCTCCGAATAGTATCGCCGAGGCGCCATCCCGCCCGACTCGACGAATTAAAAATACACCGAGTTTGACCCACTGATGATCATGCCCTCCTTCTCTATACCAGTCCCCTCTCTCTCTGTTTTTTTTCTCTCTCGTACGTTGTGTATATATCGCCGCTGGCTTTCCACGAAACGCAGAATGGCACGAGTGGACTGTGCAGTCGGCCTCTAAGACGATTATAGCAAAGGAAGTATCGTTTTTCAAGCGGCCCGCCGCCGCTGTCGTTTAGCCTTGGGGGGATTCGAGAGAACATTTCTCACTCGGTCCCGCGAGGAGACACGTGGATTCTCTCCTGCTCTCGCGCTTCGATGCACAATTTCTCAAGGCTCTCGAAACTCTCTTGCAAAAGGGATTTTTAACCATTTTTAGTCGGCGCTGTCGTATGTACGCATGATGGATCGAGCCTTCCTTTCCAGATTTAAACTCTCAAAAGCAATCGGCATATACTTTCAATCTATCTACATGATTTTTCGATTATGTACAATAACATTGATAATTCGGAATGGCGGAAATTTCGACAATGACGGATTATGTATATTCGCAGCTCGACTCGAAACTCGATCGATATTCTCTTTGACAAAATAAAAAAAAAAGTTGCGAACGCGCATTGGACGCAGGACATAATAGCATTACGTAAATGAAATCCTAATTGCTTTCCAACCCAAATGCAAAGCATTATACAATTCCATATCGAAAAGAGTATATGTATATAGTATAGCTCGGGGACCCGCCGCGTGATTCGGCAAATCCGCAACGGCCACAAGAGCCGATTAAATGTACCGCGAAATCTCTATTCCGCGCGATCGGTCAATCCGGCGTGACCAGCTTGATTCGTCGACTGCCGGATTTAGAATCGTCGAAAGGGCAAGTTTAATCGATTTGGGAAGGTGGGGGGAGGCACTCTCTTTCATCTTCTCGCCTGGCGCATTCGCGCCTGGGGAACTTATTCCGCGACGTATCAGCAAATCGAACTGTACTGCTGTATAAAGGAGTCATCGAGATAACCGAGGATGGGGATAGAGCTGCCAAGGGGAAAAGGAAAAAAAGAGGTCGTTACTGGGCGCCAGTCGGCTAACCCAGCTCTCTCTCTCTCTCTCTCTCTTTGCATTTGCATATTTATTCGGGGGAGAGACGAGATTGAGGCTGGATAGACAAGGATTGCGCGGGCCCGAGCTTTCAGGATGATTCGGCGTGTATCAGGACGGCCTGATACGGCTAATACTGCGACTCGCGCGTAAGAAGTAATCAAGCAAAAAGCGAAACTAAGCGCGCTTCGGGCTATTTCTCTGGTGCTCGCAGGATTACCGATATATATGGACTTGATCGGCTCTGTCTCCTACTCCGCTGGTTTCTACGTGACGTGTTATCGCGTGTATTGACAAATTTCCAAAGGACTCGTCTACAGTCGTTCTCGTCTTTGCTACGTAGTTTTTATTTAACGAGCAGAGACAGTAAAGAGAACAATTTGGTATATGATCGCAATGATACTGTAAAAAGAGAATAGAGAACGCGGCGAGGTTAATGCGCGTACACGGTATGATCAAAATGTAAAACACGTTTAGGGTGAGAGAGAGAACAGCTCTCTCGCGGGATAAGCCCCCGGTACATGGGTGTCGGGCGGTAATGTCGATTCGCGCATTGCCGGCCGTTAATTTTTTCCGGCGTTTAAAGCGGCGAAACAAAACGAAACAAGTCGAGCGGCAGTTACTGCTGCCGCTTCTGCTAGGGGAGGGGATAAACTCTTCGTGCACGGGACAGGTGGGCAAAGTGCTCGGAATTGAGGCTATTAACGCGAGGATAAACAGCGGCTATTAGGCAGGCAGCGCGCTCACTCCGACCGTGTACGTACGTCCATTATGTGGTCCGAAGGCCGCAACAGTTGCTCCAGAGGCAAAACTTTAGCCGGAACACCACCTCCGGTGCTCGCTGAACCCCCTTATACTAGACCTCTCTCTTTCTCGCGCGCGCGCGCGCGGCTCTGGAATTCAAGAAGATCGACGCGGAGCCCCAGCGTTGGCCGAAGCTCCGAGCGTTTTATCAAGGGGACAGCGCGAGTGAGAAAAGGGTCATCCCCCTATAGCGTCTCGATTGGAAAATTTCGATAATATCGAATTTTCCGAGACTTAATTGGAAATTGCTTGAATAGTTCCGTCGAGCGTTCCTTAATCGCCGGCTCCCTCTCTTTCCTGCCGTAGTCCCTCCCTGAACGATGGCTCGACGTGAAATACTGCCGCGCCACGGAACTCGCACCCCGACGCCTGGGGTTTCGATACTGAAAATAATTAAAATTTTTCCGGTGTCTCTGTATAGTCAGCGCGTGTTGCCGAAATTTTTTCGAATAAAAAGAAAAAGCAGAAAAAGAAGAGCAAAGCAATTTGTAGCTATTTGAATGTTCAATTACCAGCTCTGGGCGGCATTATCGGCAATATAGAATGACCCAATCGAATTTCGTCGAAAGCTCGTGTCTTTCCAGCCTGATCGTAATTTCGCGCATGCACTCGCTCTCTGTCTCTCTGCAGCAGCGGCAGCATTAACTCCCAGGCTAGTCCGTCCGGTAAAAGCCTGCAGATATTCGCATATAGGCTGGAGGTAAAAAGCGTCAAGTACATCAAGCGGCGTTTATTGGATCACGCGCTCACTGGGCCGGAATTAAACGCCAATTCGATATTGTTTCGGCGAGAGATCGAAGCGAGGGATGAAACAGCAGCAGACACACACATAGAGGGCTATGCGAGAGGAGTCAGGGCCGTTGTCGTGGCTCGAAAATGTCAGGCGCGCCTGGAATTCAATACAGCTCTCTCCCCCCAGCTCGCTTTATCCCTCGGCGACATTTTTCATGCGTGCGCCTGTCCAGTGGCGCTACTGCTGTCGACCCAATTTTCCAGGGATAAAAACGAGCTGCTGCGCACACCAGGACGCACAGAGGCTAGAGCAGTAGCAGCTCTCCTTGTAAGTCGCGTTTCATTAGCCCGGTTTTGTCTTGTCTTTTTTAATTAACGCCAGCAGCAGCGGATGTTGGATATTTCTCTCGTTTGCTTTGTCGACGACTGTCCTGGACACGTAGCAAATGTTGCACATTTTGTAAATCTATTTCGATGTTTGCTCGAATAAAATGTCCCTTGGACAATTCGATCGATCAGAAAGCGTCGAGGCTTTTTTTCCATTAAAACGCAATTTACGGGCTTCGCGCGCGATTGTAATTATTTCTTAACCGGTAGCCGGGGCGTGTGCCCGGCATTAAAAATAACCCGTCCGCGCGCAACAGCAGTGCGCTTTCTATTCCCTTGGCGGTGCGCAAAATTGCACGGGGATTGGGAGGTGGGTGAGGGGACGGGCACTCCTAAAAACGGAAAATTCGTTCAAATTAAAAACAATCCAATTACGCGTTGGCCACCCCTCCCCCCCTCTGGTGCTTTCTTCGGCAATTTCCTGTCCGCAAACGTCATTTTAATTGCAACCACTGCGCCCATAGTCATGGGGCTACGGTACCTCGCGCTTGCAATTATGCATGCCCAGGAGAGAACGAGAAGTATAGTCGTACAAAGTGAGAGAGAGAAAGCCGAGGAGTGCGATGACCAAATTTAATTTTCAAGTCTCATAAGACGAGACACGATGAGAAAGCCTGAGGAATAAAGGCCTCCGGCGCGGAGAAGAGGAGGCGTGGTAAGACGAAGGGAGAGAAGAGCGAGTGGGAGAGACGGGGTGGTAAAGAAGATAAAAAGGATGGGCGCGACAACATTGTTATTCCGTCCGGCGAGTTTCCGGTGTGTGCAGGCCTCTGCTCTCTACGGAGAAGCCCTCTCTCTCGCTCGCACCTCCGTAGCAGTAACGGAAGACGGACTACGCGAGAGAGCGACGGGGGCGCGGCTCCCCGGATTATTCTCTCGGTGTATAGTCCCTCGCTCTACACACCTACGCTTTCTCTCGCTCACTCAAGTCGGCGGGACGATGACGAAAATAGCCTCTCTCGCGAAAATTTCATTTGCCGTGGGCATTGCTCCTTTATTTTTCCCGGGGCTTTCTATTTCCCGCCACCACTGCCGCCGCCGGCAACGACGACTACGACCACGACGTCGACGAGGACGTAGCTGATTTCGTCGAGACGAGTGCCGGCGCGCGCGTCGACTGAATAATTAAATGAGCGAGTGGGCCGCATTTACTGGGAATTAGGGGAAACTGGCGCGCGCGCGCGACCGAGGAGCGCTAGCCGGCTTGGAGACGTCAACGTTTATTGAAAGTTTGGTGAGACGTCGAGGGGGAAGGGAAGGTGGATGCTGAGCAGGATGAAAGGAAGTGGGTAAAAGGGAGGAGAGCAGGGAGAGGAGAAGACAAGGGCGGAAGCGGAGGCGAAGAGTTATCTCGCTTTTAAGGACTTTGTTTTCGCAGGCGCGAGAACGGAGAGTAATGGCTTGTTGACGGTCCGCTCAAGTTTTAATGCTAATTCTTTACTCGACTATATAGTCCCCCCCTGCGCTCGAGGGATAGAGCGCTCGAGATAGAAAGAGATGGGAAAGTGAGGGGAGGGAAGATCACCTTTGCTCATGTTTTCTAGTTTATCTCTATCCTTTTCATTCCACGGCCTGCTGCTACCGAGCAAAGAGCGTTTCTCGTATCTAGAAACATCTAGGGAGATAAGGAGGGGGGGATGGAGGAGCGGGTTGGGCTTGTTTTATAAATTACCCGTAAAATCCGTTAATGCGTTTCACTCTCCGAGTGCGCTAAATAATTGAGTTAAAAATCTTGGAGCAGAAACAGCGAGATCTCGCGTACTTGTCTTGCGACGGAGGAGAAATGAATATTTTGTAAATCAAGACATGACCTTCTTTATGTTCCTGCTCCTTACTCGAGCTCGAACAAATGTTCAGTAAATAATGTTTGCGTTAAATCATTTACCGTTTTGATGCAATTATTATTTTATTAACTTGATAATAAAATAATAATTGCATCAAAACGGTATAAAAGTTCAGCTCGGGACCCGGTTATAAGCGAAATTGAAGAATATGTAATTATAACGAATGACCCAATTTGTGTAAGAGCCACTTAATTAGCTTCCATTCTTGAAATAAATAAAATAAAACATTTCAATGTGACATAAGAAAGTTTTGCGTCTTTCACTGTCAAACCGCCAACAATAAATTGTAACTGTCACTTATCTCGAGTGTAACAACATAGAACACGTGTCCAACGACCAAAACGTAATATTAAAATATTTAGCGAGCTCGTTCTTTTTGTTTAAACGCGCATCGACGACCTGAAATATTCACTCGTTCAATTATGCACAAACGTGTGCCGAACTCGAGCCTTAACGGGTTAAAAAAGCGGTGCCGCCGCCGCTTTGGTCGTTTGGGGGAGGCGGCGGCTGAAAAGGGAAAAGCGGTAGTCGAGCTTCAAAAGCCCAACCGAGAGCCGGCAAAGAGTCTCGGCCAGGCGCAAAATTATTTACACAGCGCATTCGAAATGAGGCATCGAGTCGTGCTCTCGAGTACTGCTGCTGCTTCTCCCCTACCCACTTTTATCGATCTAGCAAACTCGGAATTCGTTATGCGCCGAAAGAGAGAGATCCAGCACCGCGAGAATCACGCGGCTGGATTAGCGATAATCCGAGACATGAGCTTGGTGTATTAATTTTGTTGCGGGGCTTTTGTCTGTTGCAGCAAAACTACCTGATGAGGTTCGGCTATTTACCGCAGAGCGGACCCGAGACTGGAAATTTGAGGACCGACGAGCAGCTGAGGGAGGCCATCAAGAGTTTGCAGGTCAGTTCCCTCGAAAGAGGATCTTCTAAGCTTTTGCGAGGATGTTGGTCTTTTTTCTTTTATCATTCGCTCCGACGACGAAGACGCGCTCGAATAAACTTTCATGCTCTTTCGTTTCTTTTTCCATGAAACTTGATGGATTTCTATTTGTTGTTTTTTTCTTTTTTTTCTGGCTCTTGCGACTGGCGCGTGTTTGGAAGTTGAAAATACATTTTACAGGATGCCCGGCACACGAAATGTGTCCTTTTTTGGATAATGAATTTAATCACGGACTCGTAGTTCCGAGTATATCTCGAAGATTTGTGTGTGCGACGTTATATTTTCATTAAAATCGGGATGTGCGCTTTTGTATCAAATAAAAAACAATAATTTTACATGTTTATTTATGTTTATCTTCTTCGCTAACAAAAATACGTATTTATTACAACCAAATGTAAATAGCGTTAACGAACCACAAAGCATATTCTATATTTAATTTTATCAAAAGCATTGCAGGTATGAAAACCATCGTAATAAATACATTTTTCAAATTCTTTCGCTTTATTCGAGTATTATAAAACCCCGTCGTTTGTTCCGTCCTCCCACAAAACCATTAATAATTTTTGAGATGACCATACCGTGGTGTCCGCAAAAAAAAAGAGAGAAAAAAAAGAATAACGATCGTTACGCCGCGAAAATGGAAATATCAGTTTCTCGCATTAATTTCCGCAAAAGAATTCGTCTTCGGAGACCTATAATTCACCGGACTCCAGCTATTTACGGCGATCGAAAAAAATTCCAGCCACAAGCTCGGAGAGCCATGAAAAAAAAAGGAGCGACCAGCTAGCGGGTTTGGGATACCTCGTAAAGCTTCGGCTTTTCCAAGCTCCCATTTTTTTCTCATGCGCGCCTAGCGGGGACGCGTTTTTCTGGAGATAAAAATTTCGACGGGTGACATGCAAATGTTCGATCGCCAGTTCCCCGCCCCAAACGACAATGTATGCTCTCGCAGCTTTTTTTTATTATAGCCACTGATCTATCTTGTTTAATACCGAGATAAACTGTTCCGATGGAGATTTGCATGAAAATTGGCCTGGGCTAGTGTCGTGTCGTGCTAGTCCGGCTATTTTTCGTTTTATGAGCTACTCGTTCTTTTTTTTTGTCCGCCTTTCATTCGCAGACACTGGCCTACCGAATAATTGAATAATGAGATTCACGATTAATCTCGTCTTGTTTCAAAACTTGTTTTACCACGCGCGCGTGTGTTTTATTACGAAATCCCAAATCGTATAAGTCCCATTAAAAATATTTTCGTTAGATATACATCAATTTTTATTGTTACTTTTCGTATAGCTACACGTTTGATGTACTACACGTATTTTTCTGTAGAATAATCGCAACAGATGCGATTCAAAGTATCAGCTTGAAAATATCTCTGCGTAGAATACAGGTCTCTATAATCCCCTATTTAGACCTGATCTTTCACGTTCATTATCGAGAAAACATGAAAAATTCTTTATTCACATCCTAGGTATCATCCTCCTCCCACCCCCTCGTAAAAAAAAGAAAAAAAAATTAAAAAATTCCTCGTCTTTCTATTTTTCATTTTTATCCGGAGGCCATTGATCTCGGAGCACTGTAAATAAGGAAGCATAATGTTCGCAAACCAGACGCCATTGTGCTTGTTAAGAACGGATCAGAAAATATTCGATGGGGCAGGCCGGGAACGCGGCTCTCTGCGCCTGCATTTTTCAATCGGCTTTACAGATCGATTCCCTGCCGGCTTTGCCTCTCTCTCTCTCTCTCTCTCTCTCTCTCTCTCTCTCTCGGACTATAGCGCTGCAATGTTAATTCAATTCTTTTTTTCCTCTCCTTTTGTTTCTCTCCGTGGCAAAAAATCCGATACCCCCCCTCTTCTACACATATTGCAAACGTCCATGGATGTAATTCGACGCGATTTTTCCCAAAAGAACGTGTGGCTTCCCTTTGACCTAGAATTTTCTATATTTATATACATAAATAAATCGTGAGACGTTATAGAAGGAAGAATAACGCTATTGTAAATTCAATTTTCATTTCATTTCCTGATCTCTTTGTTTGAAGTCGGGGCGGGTATTCTTTGAAATTTCATATCTCGAGAGCGAACAAAAACAATTTCGCCTTTGCTACAAAGAAATGCGGATTAAAAAGTTTGCCAAAATTAAAAAGGAGACGAAAAAAAAACAAAAAAACAAACAACGCTACAACTACACAGCGACTTCTCGAGAGACTAAGAGCTGATTTCCAAGACGAGCATGAAAAAGATAAAAGGACAGGTGACGGTCGGGGGGAGGGGGTGGCCGAGAGGCCAAGGGAATTCTTTTCCGTGGCTCAGCAATTGGCACTCGACCTCTTTCGCCACGCGCGCGCGCGCATACACCAGCAAGAGCATCAGAACAGCGTCCCAGCAGCAGCAGCGTGACGCGGCGCGCGCGCATTGGCTGGAATTTTTGACTTTGATGCCCGGCGAGCTTTTGATCTTTTCGCTGTCATGGCCGATTTCCTCTTTACGTATTCACCGCTCGATGTTTATCGAAGTGGATTCGAGACTCCTTTCCGGCATAGTTAACCCTGGTGCAAAGGACGCTCCGATATCACAATGCCGGGCGTACTTACACCGGCTACACAGGGAGGGATGCACGGGGGTCCACTCGAGGATTGTGGCTTAACGAGCTCTCGGTTCACCAATGCTAAGCCCGAACTACCGGCGCTCTTTCTCTAATTTATCTCTTTCGGACTGCTGAATCGGAAGGAATATTTTCTGAGGCCGACTGTAGTGCCAATCATTTCGGGCTACACTGCAGTGGAATTTCGCTCGGTTTACTGGCTGCTGAGGATCGAGGACTTTTTTTTAATTATTTGTAACTTTAGATATTGTGTTTTAATTATTTTAGAGGTAACGCGTATTGTGCTCCGAGTATATTGATTCGGCTTTTGAATTTATCCGTATGAACAAGTTTGATTAAATGTTTGAATATAACTTTTTATTCAATTTCATTTTTCAACCTTCGATATGAAATAGATCGAATTTTCTTTCTCCCAAGAAATTCGACCGATACTAATATTTTTTAATTAAAAAGAAACCCGTGAACTTTTCCCGTGGCGTACTTTAATATAAAGCATTGAATCTATTTTCTTTTTATTCTTATTATATATTATTATCATTATTACATTCAACTCTCCGTTCACAAACGATACCAATCGCATTATTTTAATTACTAGATCCGAATGAACTAACCCAACCATATACGTCGTTTCCGAATAAAAGAAAATATGAAAAATAAAATATTTCACGCTAAGTATCTATGATGGCCTCAAAAAATTCGTTTCTTTCTCGCGGCTAACATCGGTAGAAATAAAAAAAAAACTATAAAAGAAAAAAATAAAAGGAAACAAAAAAGCAATTGACAAACACACCCGCGCACAACTTTTGTTCTCAACTAGAAACTATCAAAGCTCTTTTTCCTCTCTCTCTTCCCTATTCGTTTTTTTCTCTCGCTCTCTCGTTTATTGCCGCATTAAGTGCCACTCGGCAAACAACTACGCTCCACGCGCATATTTTTCAACATTTCTCCATTTGATGACTTTCGGGCTGAGTGTCTTTCTATCGATAACCCGTTTCGATTGAACGTGTAGACTCGATCGAGTCCACTTTTTCACCTGACCCCAAATACCCGAAACTTTTATGAAACTCGCATGCCTCGGCTGTTTACCAAAGCGCCTCGATATATACTCCGGCTCTTTTCATCAAACCTTTCCATCGTTTTTCAATCCTGCCACTCTTGCCGAATCAAATCCGCCCGATTTATTTACTCACCCCCTTTTTTTCTCTCTCTCATCAGATTTAGATTTTAGAGCGAGTTTTTTAATACCGAGAGTTTTGGTAAATTTTCCCTCGCGAAACTAATAAAGCACAGGGCAAAACGAGGGTGAGGCTCGCTTCGACAAAAGAAGCGTTGGCCGGGCCGCGGCAAAGTCATTTGCAAAATCCCATCTCCATTCTGGCTAGCTGGGCAAAGTAATCTCCTTATCATAAAGTTTCAAATAAACACACGGCCGAGCGACTTCTTCTTCGGGCTACCGTCAGTCCCTCGAAACTTGCCCGCAAGCTCCTTTACCTCCTAAGATTCACCTATAACGAAACTTTTTAGAAATTCGCTGGGATACCGGTGACGGGCGAGATCGACGATAGGACCCAGGAGCTGATGCGAAGTCGACGCTGCGGACGGCCGGACTTTCCCGATCGCAGGTTTGACGACTCGAGCTTTCTGCGACGGTTCAAACGCTACACCCTTCACGGCACGCCATGGAAGCATCTCAATCTCACATGGAGGTGAGTTCACTTTTATATTTATTGCTCGTTTTATCTGCAGCCGCAATCTGTGAATAATAATTAAAA
Organism: Anagyrus pseudococci; assembly: GCA_030522585.1. Taxonomy (NCBI): domain Eukaryota; kingdom Metazoa; phylum Arthropoda; class Insecta; order Hymenoptera; family Encyrtidae; genus Anagyrus; species Anagyrus pseudococci. Next base: position 39,427 of record JAPYYQ010001617.1, read on the forward strand.
CATAAGTGAGATATTTGCATGAAATGACATTTTCTTGGGCGTAGTAATTAAAACAGTTAGTCACACGTACAACTGTACAATATAACTTACTATACGTAAGCAGCTTGGACAATTTTCAGTTTAGGATTCTGTTACTGTGTAATTGAATGTAATCAAGCTGCACGACATTTATTTATATTACGTTATGTAACTTGGTAGCGTAACAGAATTAATTGGCGTTAGTCTGTTTAACTGTAGGCAGGTCTGATTTCGTATCAGACCTGCCTTCAGTTTTGCAAGTTTTGTAAATGATATATTCATTGAACGCCTGTAACTCGCTTTGTCAGCGTTTAATTATTTCGTTACCCTAGCGTCATAATTTATTTTTAATTAAAATCCAATAACTTAATCACGTCCTTTTCAAAGCTTGATTAAATTTTGATTTTCTCGAATATTAATCAACAATTTCAGCTTATCAATTTGTCGTACACCGTATAAATTTTTAATTTTCGCAACAAATTTGATAATCAATTATTTCATGATTAAACCAAATTAACGAATAAACAAAAACGAGGCAAGTGTTGAAAGTAACGGTATAATTACAGTCGATAAAACGAATCCGTTTTCACGCGGGCCAAGCAAGCTCGAGACAAATTGCCAGTCCGAGGAGTACCTTTAAACAAGCGCTAGTCCGTTGTGGTTGAAGTACTTCGTTTCCCGGGCTATAGGAGTCAAATTCAGAATTCAGCGGCGATCTACGGAAGGAAAGAGAGAGAGAGAGAGATTCCGTGTTAGGAGCAGGGGGAGCCAAGTAACAATCCTCGGATCCGCATCCGCCGCGCTATCAAAATCCCCGCGCCCCACCTCCCTTGTCCGACTGCGGTCGGTAACTCGCTGGAAAGCAAACTAAATAAGCGCCGCAGCGATATAGACGACGCTCGAAAGGGAATGAAAAAACTTGCGGGGGCCGCGAGGGGAAAAAGCAAGAGAGGAACAATGCGAGCCGCCGCCGCCCCCGAGACTCTCCGCGAGGTGTGCGAATCGAGAGTGCCGAGGAGGCCAGCCCCGAAATCCCGTCACGTAGCCTACCCCCCTCCTTTCCCCACCGGTGTACGGGGAGGGATAGTCTCTGCGCGATTCGCGCGCTAAATATTCCGTGCACGCCGGCCCCCCAAACCTCATCCCTCCAGCCAGCCCCCGGACCGGCCCTTACTCACTTACCCGCTCTCCTTTCCGTTCTTCTCGCATTATTTCCCTTTTTCTCACCCCCTCACTTCCCGTCTTCCTCTCTCTCTCTCTCTTTCCTTTTTTTCTCGCTTCTCCTACATTTGATTTTCTTTCTCTCTTGGCTCACTCTTTTTTTTTTCATTTTCGTATATTATCTCTTTCGGCTCTCCGCTTTATTCGTCGCTTTTTACCGCAGCAGCAGCAGCGGAAATGAAATGGTTTGCGCGCCCGGAGAATTGCTTTTGCGCTTTCGTTATTATTATCTTCTTGGGCCAGATTATTTCGCGAAAATTGACAGAAAATTAGAGCTTAATTGGAGATGGAGTGACATTTTAATAGATAGAAAAAAGTGTCGAAGCTAATTCGCTTTTTTTATTCACACGCCAATCGATTTTATATAAAAAGTGATGAAACGTGCGAGATAAAATTAGACGTAAAATATTAGTATTTAAGAAAAGAAAAAAAATTGCTGCGGAATTTAAAAACCAATCGCAGTTTCCATTTACGAAATCGCATTAACCTTATAGGTACGAGGTCGTCATTCGAAATGAAGGTGGAAAGTAGAGAAGGAGAGAGAGGAGGCAGTTAGATATACGCACGTAAAAGGGTCAAGGAAGCTATATCGGCAAAGGAGAGCCAAACAGCGTACCGACTTTACTTCTCGGAGCAATGCCACACGGCGAATCCTTTTCTCTCTCTCTCCTGCTTCTTCAGTCGCGTCTCTCCCTCGCTCTAGCTTAATAACGAAATACCCAAAGAGAACAATTGCTCTTATTCGACGAGTCGGTGCCAGCGGTTTTGACTAGCTTCCAACAATCTCGCGGGCTGCGTCAAAAACCACCGAGACCCCTCCTTCCCTCTCTCACTTTTTTCTTTCTTCCTTAAACTCCTTGTCCTCTTTGTGCTCCTCCCCCGTACTTGGCTTCTCTCATCTTGAAGTCTGGCTCTGAGAATTTTGCCGCAGTCCCGCGCGTCGTTGTCGCTGTGGCTCTTATTTAATTTACATTTGGCCCTGTTCCTCTGGCTAGCCTACTTCATTGGGGCTTCGCGCGCTATATCCTCTGACCGTGCTGCAATCTCATTAATTGGCCCCCGCGGATGGGTCTAAATTGATTAAACCGAGTAAAATATCGGGAAACCTGCAGTCAATATTTTAATAATAGCTGCCGTTAAATTACGCTATTTCCATTCTGCTTTGGCATTGTGGTAGCTTGTTGTTACTGTTCCATTCTTTGATCAGTAAAATTGATGAATTAATTTGACCGATTGGCAAGTCCACATTACTCTAAAACCGTGAGGTTGCCCAGGCTGGAGTATGTAATATACGAGCGAGAAAGAGAGTCGACGTGACTTTCATTATGTCCGCAGCAACAGCAGGAGACTCTCCGTAAAGTAATATCGCAGTCGCGAGAGGGTAGATGATGGTTTCTTGCAGCGGCACACGTAGCAAGTCTGCATCAGCTGGGCTCGCCGGGCGCGAAATTAAAATACACAGGTCGACTCCCCCCCGTCCGTTTTTCCGCAGTTCACCTCCTGCGGAATAACCGGGATGAAAGCCCGCCGAGGACTTTTTGCCGAGGGGCGACGAGGACGTGCGTCGAATTTCAGCCGGAATTTTCAGCCAGCTGTTGCCGAGGCCGGGCGCCCAGATAAGAGCAGGCCCGCACGCTCCCTCCGCGACCGACGTGAGTTCCCTCTATTTCCACTCGGCGCTCGGATGGGATCGCTTAATCGAGAGCCTTTCTCTCCCATCCACCGCAAGCTCTCTCGCTGTCTTGTTTCACCACCACCCCTTTCACGGCTTTTTTACCTTGCTCTTGTTTGCGCGAGCTGTCGCCTAAGAAAAAAGCCGATGATTTTCTTTGCCTCGATGAGCTGCTCGGTCAGCCGGAGTAATGCTCTCGAGACTAAGAGAGAGAGTTTCTATACTCATTTGTCCACACGGTTTTTGTTCTTTAAGCGCTGGATTAATTATCCAGAAGTCAAATGCTTTTCTTTCATCCGAGAGTTTTGAGTGTTTTCGTATTTTCTTTTCGCTTTTTTTTCAGATATTTTAGTTTGGAGTTGGTAATTGAAACTCGAAAGAGAGAGAAAAGTTTGAGCGTTTTTCTTCTTGAAAATTATTTTGAGGCTTTTTATGTAACAACTCGGCCATCTGTATAGGCGGTATAAATAAGTGGGCGCAAAAAATGGTTAAAGATTTGTAAAATAGTTGAATTTGTTAAAAATTGCTGAAGCAAACTTTCAGAAATAATTAAAATAAAATTTAGTGAAAAGTTAAAAATCTAGTTTTTATATATTTTATTTACTCTTAAAAAGATTTTGGTTCGGTTATTTCGGTTTTCAAATTTATATTACGTTTCAGTAAATTAAGTGGTTTCGTTAGTTAAAATGCCAGTAAAAATCTCTGTACACTTTGGTTTACCTCTTGTAACCATGCCAAATGTTCCATTACATAATTTACAATTTTAAAAAAAAAGCTTACTTTACGAAGAAAATAAATTGAAATAAATAATAAATTTCAATACTTGTTTATATACCAAAATTATCGAGATGTCGATAAAAGCGGTATTTACACCAGAGCTTCTTTATTGATGGGGGTATTGTCGGGCAGTCGGTCAGTTAGGTACGATGTAAGCTTTTAAACAGTAGCATTCAAATAAAGATGGCGCTTTCTACGTTTTGTAAATATTTTCGTACCATTTATAATAAATATTACTTGAAAAACGTTGGCATATAAAAGTCGGTCTTATTGACGAAATTTTATGAAAAAAAAAAATAATTAACTTTATCGTATTTTTATATTTATGAAACATCAATAAATCATTTTAATTTTTATAGCAATAAAACAATAACGCGATAAATATTGTAGCAGAGAATCATGAAAATAAGAATATTTAAACGACAAAGGATAAGAAAAGTTAGATAGCGTAGGAACTTCCTTCCTGCCGAAGTTTGATAATTTCATTCAGTAGCAGTGTGTAGACTTTATAGTATCAAAAGATAGTTAAAGTACGTTTCACAAAAAATACTCAACTGACAATAAAATCATTTATGCCAAAGTCATAACGTAACTTATAATCTTCAAAGCTATTATTTCTTCGGTAACTAGCGAAGCTCGTCGCTTTAGTGTGAAAAAATATAGTGCTTACTCGTTCAAGTATTTTTTTCTACGTATTTCAACATAGTTTATAATCCATCTTCATTTTACAAATCGTCGCTATCGCTCTACACCAAACGGAGGCTCTATTCCCCCAGACCGAAGCAGTCAAAAACTGATCCATCTGCCAGCCCTGCCGTTGGATCCTTACTTCAAAAAGAAGAGAAAATGGGTGCCACGACTCTCGACACTTTTTTTTTCGAGTGCAATCCTTTCCGGCTCTCGAGCCCCGGAGTAGCGGAGCTTCCGCTCCCTTTCTTCCCCGCGTCTCGCGATAATGCAAATGCCGCGTACCGAGAGTCTCGCGAAGAGAGAGAGAGAGAGAGAGAGAGAGAGAGAGAGAGGCATAAAAGTTGGAGATAGGAAGAGGAACCTTTGACGAGGAGGATCGAAGCAGTCGGCTAATTTCGAGCTGAGAGAGCAGCTCTGGGAGAGGTGGGTAGGCGAAAAAAAGCGTCGAGTAAGCGGGAGCAAAAAATTGGGGAAACCTTGCCCCCGCTAGGTGGTTGCCGGGCCCTTCTGAACTGCGGGCTTGCCGCGAGGGGAGAGGGGAAAAATGCGCGTGCTATGTAGGCTTCCCTCGACATAGACCCCGGAGTCGAGGATCTAACCTGCTTCTTCCTCTTCTTCTTTTTCCATTTTTTCTTCTTCCTTTAACCACCGCTGCCTTCCCACACGTTTTTGCCTAGAAGACGCTTTCTTTTTCTGCTGCTTCTAGCGCGCGCTTGTTTTCCTTTTTTTTTAACCCCCTGGTATCATTTTTATTTTCACCTTAGTTTTTGGCTCTTTTTTCCTTTTTAACGTTGCCACGGTTATGCTTGTCCGTGGTTTACTCGAACTGCCTTTTATTTTTCAAGGATGATAGCAGTTTGAGATTCTAAAGAATCATCGCCGTATCTTAATGCGGTGAAATGCTCTTTTCCGAGTTAAGTCGAAGTTGACGCGTCTTACGAACGATTATAATATTCGCAAAGTCGCGTAATTATTCAAACTAATATACAAAAGATGAAAAATGATGATTAAGTAATTTCAATGCTGGCTTATTTAAATGTTGCACAATTTGAATTTCTTCAACTTTTTTTTCCTAAATGACGATTTTTCAGATTTTCTTGATTAATTACTCGGGAGTTCGCTGGTGGAAAGTTTTCGAAGCGAAAAAAAGTCCAGTGGAAATTGAGGCACTTCAGGCTTCTCCCTCTTTCCCCCTTGCAAAAGTTTCTCTACGCGTTTAAAAAAAAAAAAAAGTTAGTATGGATACCCGCATGCTCGTGAACTACATATCAGACAAAGTTTTTAATTTGCAATATTTATCGGGGGAGAAAATATAGCCGGATAAGTTTCGCAATGCGAGAGGAGAGAGGAAAAAAAAAGAGAATGAGAGATGATAACGAACGAGGACTAAAATAATTGAACGGTCCATTAACTGGGCTGAAGTAGGTGGCCACTCTCAAGAGCCACAGGGGAGTCAACAAAGTTCAGAAGCGATTTGCAAGATGACACGGAAGGAGGACGATGAGAACCTGGACGAGGGGGAGTGGCGCGCGCGCGCGCTCCCAAGGAGGTGGCCCTGGTAAAAACGAGAAACTTGCCGCTTAGTAAACAGAAAACTTAAAGAGCCCCTCCTCTCCTTCCCCCCACCCCACCCCCATGCTTCGTGCAAGCTCCAATTATACAGGACAAATAAAATTATCCCTTGTATACACTTTGCCCGGACTATTTCTCGAGCGCGCGCATGGTACTTGCTCTTTGCGCTTTTTTTTATACGATCTTCTCTCTCTCTCTCTCTCTCTCTCTCTCTCTCTCTCTCTCTCTCTCTCTCTCTCTCTCTCTCTTTCTCTCTCTCCCTCTCTCTCTCTCTCTCTCTCTCTCTCTCTCTCTCTCTCTCTCTCTCTCTCTCTCTCTCTCTCTCTCTCTCTCTCTCTCTCTCTCTCTCTCTCTCTCTCTTTTACCATCTGGAAAATGGAAAGCCAGCGCGGCTTTAACAGCCTGCTCTTCCATTTCGCTCCTTAGCCTGATTTTCTTTTTACCTTTTTTCTTTCTCTCTCTCCCATCTCCGTTTTCGTGTTTAGCGTTTCTTCAGAGCAGCGGGACGAGTGTTTATCTGTTTGTCGGCCGTTGTCATTATATCAAAGCAAAGAGATATGCGTTTCTTTGAATTTGAATAATGCTTATCGTTTAAGCGGCGCAAATAAGCAATGCCCGCCCACTCGTTTTGCGCTCCGATTAATTAATTTTACCTTTGCGCGGGCGCACGTTAATTACAAAGTGCGCAGCTGTAAGGGACCTAATAAAAAACGAGAGTCACCTACGTTATATACGGAAAAATATCAAAAGCATTGCCGAGGGTCAAGCGTTTAAAAACCAATTTCCAACGACGGCGAAAAAGTCCGGGCGAGGAGGGGAGGACACAGACCACGGACCACACGAATCGTCGTCGACTAATTTCCCGCTATTAAATTGTCATCCCACCAGCGGGCTCTCTTCTTCTTCAAAAAAAGGAAAAATAGAGAAAAGAATAAAAGAAAACCACCTTTTCTCTAACAGTCACGAGTTGTTCCTGCCGTCCGCTCGCCCCCTCAGGGCTCTCTCGTTCGCACTTGGCGGTCTCCTCACCGCACGCCGCTTTGTGTGTGTATGTGTGTTTGTACTCCCCTGTCGTTTTCCTGTTTGCTTTAACAGTTTCCGCCTCCCCGCATAAGCTCCCTCGTCCTCTCCATCTCGTCTCCGTGGCTGTACTCTCCAAGTACGCGAATCGATCCCCCCCTCCCTCGCCGAAATTTTTTTTTTTGCGAGACAGGTCGACCTCACACGTGTCGGGATGGCACCACGTAGCGATTTCTTTCGTCTACGCTTTCCCGAATAACTCTCGACCTACTCCCCCTGCGAAGCGCGCGCCCTGGTAAAGTCGAGATTTTCACGTTTCCTCAAAAGTTTACTCGCTTCATAATCTTGATATAAGTCTTGAATAAACGCGAACCCTACCCCCTTGCTTGTTTTATTTCGATTTTTATCTGTCCTATGATAGAGCTGTATGGTTATCCTTTATTTACTCGTATTTTGTTTTATTGACATTCTCATTTTAGTAGGACTTTGACGTGATCGAAAAAGCAATAGCTGCGTTTGATATTTAATTCAAAACTTCATTTCATTTTTCTGGTTCGATGTATAGACACCTGTAATATTTCGTAACAAAAATGATTCTAGAAATAACGAAAAATCGCAATTCTAGCTCGATCAATCGGCTTTGAAAAAAAATAAAAAGCGTCGCACAGAAATTGCCATTTCGATTTTCGAGCAAGCGAGTGTACAGCATTCGCTAGTGAGAAGTAACGGCGCATTATTACGTTATCGAACTGGGCATTCTCTCTTCGCTTCAGCACCAGCATCATCATCGCCCACTTCCGCGTTATCCCTGCTCTCTCGCTCGCGCACACGTCGAAAGGCTTAAAAGCGATTACGCCCTCATAAAGTAGGTTGGAAAATGCTGTTCCGACAGGGCGTGGAGGAGTGGAAAAGGGGTAGGAGAGGGTCAGTAACACGCGTTTGCCCGTCGGAATATCCCGTAATAAGGAGATTCATTAGCGAGAGCTAAATTGTCGGAAACGAAGGGCGAGTGAGCAAAGCCTGGAGAAGTCGAGGGAAAGCCAAGCGAGCGAGAAAGGGAGAATCGATAGGGCTCCGTGGACTGAAATTTATATCGCCGGAAAATTTTGTACTCTCGTCTGTTGCTCTCGCGACTCGTGGTTTCTGAGGGTTGATAGAGAGGGTGCTGGTGGTGGTATAGTCGGTCTAATTATGTAATGGCTCTTGATTGCGAGAGCTGCCACCGCCGCCGCCGGAATCCTGATGAGATCATTAAAATTAGGTAATCAAGAGTTCTCTGCCCCAAGGATATTGCTTATTAGCGTTTAATTATGAAATGCAAAGTTAAGGACAACATGCATCGGCCGCTGTCGCTGCTGCGGGCGATTTATAAAAGGCTAAAAAAAAAAGTGTGCGCTTATATCCTCGGCGTTGGAAAATAGCGCCGTTGTAAAACTGAGGAACGACGGGCTTTACGGTCGGCCGGGATTCGTAACTACCCTGTAAAAACATTTGTCGTCACGTTGTTCGAGGACGAGTGAGCTGTTAAGCGTATCAAGTGCGCGCGAGACGCGGACCGAGAAGTAAAGGCTGCTCGCGTCGATGACGGGAATTTAAAGTTTTACAGTAGCCGGAGAGTGAAAGACTCTCTGTCGTTTGGATATATATTGTCGCTCGTGGAAAAATAGCCAAGAAACTTGGCGCTTGGCAATTTAACGGCCTCGTTAACGTGGATGCAGCGAGATCGAGGGACCCTTTGTTTCTCGTGTGTGTGTGTGTGAATCTATTCGATGTTTATGGTTTGCGCGTCTCGAGTTACTTTAGCGCTGCTGCGTCGTTCGCTCGGGCTGTTTTCCAATCGGTCACACTCGTTACTCGTATTACCGGCACCCGGTATAAAGCTCGTCGGAGCACCTAGTTACGGATTACGGTTATTGCATTGCACGTCGATACAAACAACCTGCACGCTTTGCTGGTGAAATTTGAATTGGACGAAAAATTTGAACGATACCGCTGTATTCGTTTCTTATATACCAACTTTTCCGTACCACACACCGTTGGTAAACAGGACACAAAAGGCAATATCATTACAGCACGAGTATATCGGGGATCAATTAAATCAGCGGCTGTGCAGACACACGGCCCGCGCGCGCACACGCATGCAAGATGCATAAAGCGCATCGTATATTTCGAGATGAATTTTAAGCAGGAAATAGTTGGGCATCCCCGTAGTCGTATATACACCGGCCAAAGCGATATTGCACGTAAGCAGGACTTGCCCGCTTGGCCTCCGTAACTCGGCGCATCAATATTCATCGCACAATACAAATTCGCGGTGCCCTGAGTTCGTTCTCGTGTAGCGGGAGCTTGGGGTATAGCTCCCCCGTGCGCGCTACCCGAGATCCGCATTATCAACAAGCGACGACGACGACGACGTTTTCCCGCTATCGGCGCCTTAGTCCCGGAGCCTCGTGTGTCGGCTGGGGCTTGTATACACATCGGCGACGTCGCTGGCTTGGCTTTCCTACGCGCGCATCCGTTGTACCGGATATATCGCGAGCAACGTGTGCCCTATGGCGATCGATTTTGCCAGGCGCCCATGCTCTGGCTAATGCGTCGCGGACGGCGTCGCCTGATTGCTGAAATTTATTACGGAATTCCTCTCTCGCGTCCCTTTTCCGTGCTATCGCTGATTTCGTTCGTATGCGTTACTCGCGTGTTTTATTTTTATTCGAGGATAAAAGCTATCGTGATTTTTTTGCGTTTCGTCAGATGTAAAAGGGTTTATGGAATTTGTTTGTTAATATACAAGGATATAGATGAATTCAATAGCTAATGAAAAATAAAAGTACTTGTCGTTGAATGGTTGAGTTACATCCATCTCTATTGTATTTTATATTCGTACTCCACTGCTTTCTTTTGTTTTATTTATATTATTTTTTTCAAAAAAATAGAAACAACAATACGATAAAAGCTTGTAAAACTGAAATGTTGGGCAAAGAAATACTCGCTGTATAAAACTAGAGGGAGAAAAAAAAGCATCGGGAAGAATCTATTCCCTCTAGAATTTAAACGTCGCTTCAAAATGAGAAACTATCGACCTGCTTCCGTTATGTATCTTTCCACTTTCGTCCTGGCGATATTATCTGCACGAGAAGCCAGAGCATTCCGCCTACAATTTGTCACTTGGGATAAATATTTTTGTCCACGTCGCAAAAAAAAATAAACGTCCGCCAGAACAATAACTGTCAGCCCACACGTCGGACAAGTTTATTAAAATAATACACACAGCTAGCTAAATAATTCGGCGAAACAAGAGAGAAAAAAAACGCAGTCCCTGCCCGCCTTCCCAATTATCCACTGTCTTTGGCACGAACGCGACATCGAAAATAAATGGTCTTACAATCTCTATTGTCCAGCTATCGATTATCCTTTTTCTTTCTTTCTTTGACTTACGAATTATTGAATTGGCCATACACAGGGCCAGCGAGAGGGAAAGGAGGGGGGGGGGGGGGGGGGGGGTGCAAGAAAAGCAAAGCACGGGGAAAAATAAGGGTGGGGGGCAAGAAGAAAACTCGGAG
>JAPYYQ010001618.1:0-30191 GCA_030522585.1 Anagyrus pseudococci
TCTCTCTCTCTCTCTTACTCTATACGCCCAACGATAATCAGATCTTGGAAGCAGCTGGCGCGTCCTCGGTCCACGCTCCGTTTGTCTTTTGACGACCCCGTACCCGAGACACTGTGGTTTAATCACCGCGCACATTCCCTACCTTCTAAACTCCCTCGCTCTACTCGCTTCACAACTTTTTGAGAGCGTCGATTAGGTTAGGTCAATGCGGCACGTCTATTCAATTTTTTTTTTCTTTTTTTTTGTAAACGGTTCAAATATTGATTTTGTTTTTTTTTTTAATTTAATTGGCGGGATGGTGGGACTGGGAGAGATGTTTGAATATTTTCGGTTAATATATACATCTTTTGAGGAAGTTGAGAAGTCAAGAAAGTTATTGTGTCATTTGGGTTGGGTTTAATGTTTGAGGTTTTAACGAGCTTTAGCGATGTAACTGAAAAATTAATTTTCAATTAACTGTTGCTGCGCGCTCTTTCTCTGTGTAGTATTACGGGTAACAGGAACAAAAAGGACTTTGCGAAATACGAGGAGAAAGTTTGAAACTCTTACGTTAGAAGTGAGAGCTAATTAAAATAGGGGCCAGTGTCGAGTTTATCGGCGGAAACTTTATTATCGACAACTAAGCGGTCTTTAATCCTTAACAATTTTCGGTCGTTTGTACAGGTAGCTAGGTTTTTCTCTCTTTAAATTACTTACAGTTTAAAAAAAAACAACAACAAAAATTTTACAGACTCGTCTAAAGTTTTACAAGGACCACACGAGTGATATTCAAGTCATACATATTCGAGGAAGCTGGAATGCGCGGGCGCGCGTTTGTAACGGTATTATTCAAATTAATAAACACTTTGGGTTAATAATATTCCAGGTGAAATTTGTAAATAGCTCGCTCGAAATGCCTAAAGCTCAGCCGTTTCCGTTCGTAGTTTCGGAAACTTACTTTATTATGTTAAACTTTATATAAGAAGCCCATGGTTGATGAGTGATTAAGATAACGAAATGTTTGACATTAGCAGGCAGCTGAGAATTTAAACAGCGGAGCTTAACGAAATTCCAACGATTATAAGAATTAATTATAAGATTACTACGATTCCGTTTAAAGTCGATTTGAAAATTTTTCATAAGTTACCACATTTAAAAAGAGATTATAAAACATCGAGAGCAAAAATAATTTGGCGCGTATAAGGCCGGGTGTGATGGAAAAAACGCTTAAAATTGAAATTGTTCCCAGCAGCAAAGGAGCAGCTCAATCCAAAATAAAAAAGAAGGGAATTTCAGGCCTGACGATTAAACTCAAGAGCAAAGTTTAAAGGAAAAGAAAAAAAGGTAGAAGGGAAGCCTCGCGAGCGACGTGTGCGACAGGTTGAAGAGGCAAAAGCACCTTTGCAACGTGGTGTACACAACGAAGATTGATCGCGCCGTATCAATATCCCCTGGTCCCCTCTTCTCTGATTCTCTCTCTGTCTCACCCTCTTCCACTTTCTCCTTCTCTCTTTCTCTCTTGGCACAAGGTAGAGTTGGAAAAGGAAAGTTCTCGCATGCCCGCGGAAAATCTCGATCTCGCTGCTGCTGCGGCGCGCTACTTAGCTAAATCTTTTGAGCAAACGGCTCTTTGATCTGGAAGCCAGGGCTTTTTAAGTCCACGGAAAAGCTTCTACTCGTTGTGTATACGGGAGCCTGTCTTGCCGCCACCCCCACTCCCCCCCCCCGCTCCTCGTTGTTTCGTACGCTCGATTTATAATTAATCGGCTTTTTGCAGCATTGAATTTTACGGGGCAACAAGGTCTTTGCGAGATTGCGTGAAAGATGGATGCGTATAAGCGCTGCGGAAAAACTCGAGTTCCCAGAGCCAAGGGGGATAGGAAGAGAAAGAGAGGACTGTTGTACCCTCTGTCTCATTTTTCAAGCTCGCTCGAGGGGAATACAGAGGGGGATAAAGAACTTTAAATATAGCTCTCGTAGAGAAAGAGAGAGAGAGAGAGAGAGAGAGAATTTCCCGTGTTTTGCGAATATTTAAAAGTTTGCAGGAGCACGACTGATGAGCTGCATCGAATTATCGATTGCTTACTGCTCTTTTGAAAGCTTACGCTTCTGCAGCGTTTTCTATCGAGCGACAGGCGGGGAGCGGGGACAGGAGGGGAGGAGTGACCAAATATACCGAATTAATTATTGGTGAAACTTGATATTTCCGGGAAATTCATGTAGATCGCCTCTCTCTCTCTCTCTCTCTCTCTCGTGCGTAGCGCGCTCTCTGTTTATGTATGCCCTCGGTTAACGGTTGCACTACAGCGATCTGCGAAATTTTAATTGGAATGTTATTGTACTTTTTGGCTCCCGCATAAACATGTTTAAAGTTTTCAGCAAGAACGAAAAAAAATGTGTATTTCTCGCTTTAACGCGACTGGCGCGAATATTACGGACAATAACATCGATAGAATGGGCATTAAATTCAACGAATCGGCGAGTACGAAAAAGAAACAAAAATAACTCAATAAACACATGCTGCATTCGGTTTATTTGCCCTTGTCGCGAAAACAAATCCAAGGCAAGCGAGATAGCTGCAGTAGAGTAAAAGAGAAAGATAGAGGAGGAGGGTGGAGGGAAGCAGGAGGGATCGGCTCGACGAAGCTGTTTAACGTTGCTCTCGCTGCTAAATCGAAGCGAATATCGAATTAATTTCCAATCAGAGCGGCAACACCTGCACTTGTCAGACCACACGCGGCCTGTTACTACTGATGTATAGCTCCGCTCTATCCGTACGTCTAGAGAGGACGCGCCGCCGGGCGTTCGGCCGGGGGAGGGGGCGCTATCGAGGCCTGTCATAACGCTCTAGCCGCGCCCTGGCTGGCGCATCAACAAATTAACATCCAATCAGCCGCTACACGGGCCAGCCCAGCCACGATAAGACGCATCGGGTAGGCGCGTCAGCGCTTGGCTTGCCACGCATAGATCCATCGAAAAATCAGGGCGAAACAAAGAGAGCCGCGTCCTCTTGTCTGGCCTCGCTGGGAGACACCAAGATCTCTGGGCGCATGAGAGTCGAATTGAAATGTGCGGAAGAGAGGGCGCGTGAGAGATCGCGACGCGTCACAGGCGCGTTACTTCATTGCAGTCCAAGAGAGAAGCCGAGAGAGAGAGAGAGATTGGCTGAGGGAGCTGTAGGCGAGACTGCCAGCTCAGCGTAAATCCAGCCTGGCATCTCGCGAATCTTATCCTCGGGCTGCCCCTCCTCTCCCGTCTCTCGCAGTAAACTTGGTTGCGCCGCAGCCAAGAGTCTCGCGGTAGCGCTGCTCGGCCTGATCTTATCGACACGCTCTCGAGAGGAGGGCCGCATGTACATGTATACACATCTCGAGTCGCGTGTGCCAGTCGTCAAGGGCTCCCGCATCAGCCGTGTTAGAATGTTCGGAGGGGGCCGCCGGGGCGGGAGCTGCGGATGAGGCTACGTAGGCATCTGCTATTCTCGCGTAACCGCACGGCCAGCTGGCCGGCCGCTGCCGCAGCAAGGGGGGAAGGGGCCGGGCCTGCCGGACTCGCTCTCTCTCCCTATCTGCGAGGGTATGATCGCGTCGGCGGCGCCAAATTTTGGAAGCCGATCAAGTTTCCGCCACAGCCAGCCTCTTGCGTCCCGGCACCTCGCTTCGCCCGTCTTCTTTCTCCCTCTCTCCCCCCCCCCCATCTCTACCCTGGCCCGATCGTAATCGGCATCCCCGAAGGTTACGTTTTTGCCCTTTTCTTCTCTTTTGCCGGCCAAGCGCTCCTCCTCTCCTCCTCTATCTTTAGGCCTTCTCCCCCGCCTCTTCCTCTCTCACACACACCCATGGCGCCCGAGGAATATTCCTAGCTCCATTTCCTACCCCCCTGTACTTTGGCATTTTAGCGCGGGCGAGAGACGCCAGGGAGACGACATTGTGTGACGGCAGTGAACCGCTGCGAATCACGGCTACACGTGGATGATATTGGGGGAGGAGGAGGTATTATGGCCGCGGGATTATTGTCGCGAGGCAAAAAACCAGATGGGCCAGATACACGTACACGTACGTGCGCAAATGACGACGCTTCGAGCTTATCTCTTTCTCTCTCCCTCTCACTCGCTTTCCCTCAATGCCTCTCCCTTTTTTTCTCCTCTTCCTTTTATACATGTACCCTTGTCCTTTCTCTAACATTTAGAAGAGAAGGTAGAAGCTGGACGTTTTCCAAGCCGTTGATTACTGATCTGTATGTTGAGATTTTCGAATTTAAAAGAGTGGATCGATTACACGGCCCGATGAGGGATGCGGGGAGAAAAGAGCAGAAAGAGGGGGCCGAGGCAGAGGCTAAGGCCGCGCGGCCTTTGTTTTTCGAAGCTAACTGTGTTTGAGAAAAGCGCTGAGATGAGATTTTTCGTGTGCTGTAGCTCTCTTGCGATTTTCGTAAAATTTTGCAATCACGAGAGAGAGAGAGAGAGAGAGGCTTTTGCGAGTAGTGGAAAGGCACTTTAGCGCGTGACGAACTTGTTGGAAATTATTTATTTAACACGGAGACATTGCTCATTCGAGACGTGCATATCATAATCTATGCGCGCTACCTCCCATCAAGGCCAACATTCAAGCCGAAGGTGCGATTCGCTCGAATTAGATATCAAGTTTTGTTCCTTACTACTATGAACAAGTTTTGGAGTACCTTATGGAGCTTCTTGAAGCTACACTACAACGTTTGAACTGTAATCAGAATTTACTTGAGTTTGGATTTCGTTTAAATAAAGAATAAATAAATATATAAATAACGTGTGTCCAATGGTTAATTGAACTATAGGTTCTAGGGACATTTTTTATGTAATTATTAAGCGCAATTATAGTATTTTTATAACCATCCAATTATTTTTAATTATAATACGAGATTTCTTAATAAAACTGACCTTGTGCTTAATTTCAAGGGTTTCCCACGAACGTTTTGATAAAATTAATTAAAACCCGTGAAAAAAATAAGCCGTTTGAAAAATGATATTGAAACGTATGTGTCCTTAAAGCGAGCGCGCGTCACAAAAAGTTGAAATAATAAACAAACGCGCTGAACTTGACAGTTGTATAATTATCTTTAGAATCCAGGGGCCGAGTGATATAATTCAACGACTTTGTTTTAATCAAACAAAATTTTCAATTTTATAATTGAATACGTTTAAGCAAGAAACATTTCAGCAGTACACCTGACATTTTCTATGACCGTCCAAATGATTAAAAATCAAACGAAAGAAAAACGAAAAATATAGGGAAAAATGCATGGCTTTTGGAATGAAAGGGCAAGCTGGAGAATAGCTCGGAGGAGCATACAGCCGGTTCGCCGGTGGTCTGTTGGCGCGTTCACAGATAGCCAGAGCGGCGAGAGTGTCGAGGTCGCGGTCTCTCGAGCGGCCGTGGTGATGTGCTCTCGCGGCCAAGATGCTATCCGGCTATCCGGCAATCCGATACGTGACAAGTTCAAAGGGCGCTCTCTCCGAAATGCCATGCGGTGTGGACGCCCATCGATAAGCCGCCGCCGCCGCCGCCGCCGCCGCAGCTGTGCAAAAGCACTCGAGACCTGCTCGCTACTGCGCCGTAGATCAGCCACCGCCACAGGCGGCCTCCTTCCCTTGGCTGCTGCTGCGCTTTGCTGGGTCAACCTACGCTTCAAGGTCGCGACTTTGAACGATTTTTTAGGGAATCTATTGCAGTGCTGCCTTACAGCATAACGAGCTTTCATTTCACCAGTCTTTTTTCTTATTTCTCTGTTTTGTACAGAAAATTGCAACGCTGCAAAAAAATCGGCCAATCAGATTATCTGTTTGTAAATGTGTTTTTTTAAACTTTTAAACTTATTGGACGATTTCGTGCAGCGTTGCTTTTTTTCAAATACCTTCTAACAGAATTCACTGGTGTTGGTTGTACTTAAGGAAAGTAGAAGGTACGTTTTACAATTAAATTTATAGTTTTCTTTTTATTGAATTTTTTATTTTAATGTAGGAGACATACAAACAGAATATAACACGTTATGCTATTTCTGATCATGAAGGAATAGCATTTTTTCATACAAAAAATTATACATTTTCAACTCAAACTTGATGACATGATTAAAAAATAACATAAACTTTATTTAAGTATACAATTTTACTTAAAAATACAATTATTTTTCATCCAAGTATCTAAGTCTTGAAATCAATTTTTACTGCAAATGGTAATAGTATGAATTATCACTTGTTGGTCAAAAACGTCCTTACCAACGTATTGATTTTTACGAGTTCAACGCGATGGCAGCAGGTAACTACTGTATAAATAAATTAGATAAGATACTTTATAAAATTTACCAAAAATATAACAATATACCTATGAATATTAGTTCTTTTTTCTTGCAATAATTCACTCGTATTTGTAATGTAATCTAATTGTTATCTAATTATTGACATTTTTGCTGACTTATAGATTTTAAATAAACAAGTACATGGCATATTACAGTTATGTCTTTCATCAAGTGTAATTCGATATAATTTTTAGGACCACTTAGGATTTTAAACTTTTTTTTTATGCAGTATCCAACTGAATTTTCTTCATTTTCCACTAAATCGATCGGTTCTGTATCAATTTTATTGCCATTAATTGAAAGATTTTTTAGATTTTTAAGGCTCTTTGACAAACTTGTTTTAACGCGTTTTGGTAGTTCGATATTTTGCCATTCTAGTGACATAAATTTTATCCAGGTAATAAATATGTTTTTTATATCTTTTAGTGTTATACCAAACAGAATAGAGATTTCACAATGAGTCTTTTGTTGTCTTAACAGAACTAGAGTCATAAAAAACTGATCTATGTGAGATAAAGGTACAGGCTCATCTGGGCAATAATACATCAAATTATATGCATCAGAACCTAATGATTGAAAAATATGAAAAAGTCTACTGTAGTTTTGTAAGCCGGTATAAAAATCTATTGCTTTATCGTTGTCTTTTATATACTCTATTGAAAGCAATGGACATTTATCTGTTTGTACAGAAAGTGATACAGAAGTACTGTTTTGAAAATCTGCATCAATTTTTGGTGTTGAATGGGAACTATTTGCATTAACTGCCACTTTGCTTGTTAAACTTTTCGTTTTTCTTAAAATTGATGGCGCAGGAATACTTCTCTTAATACTGCCAATATCTTTTTGATTTTCAAGTTTGACCAATGGCTCGTCATTAGCTTTCTCTTTGGATTGTTCCAACAGCTTAAACTTTTTTGCAGGTATACATTTTAACTCATCATTGGGAATCATAAGGGGATCCCTATTTGAAGAAGATTTACCTATTTTATCTAATTCATTAGTTTCATTTTCAATATTCTTCATTAGACTTTGCTGATTTAATAAATTAGCTTTTCGTTTTTTTAACATCCAAGTCAAGTTCACTTGTAGTTCAGGCTTAACAATTCTAGAATCCATATTAAATAGCTTTTTATCTTGTTTCAAAGTCTCCAAATCTGTAACTTGAGGTGAATTCATTTGACGAGATTTTCTAGAATTGCTAGATAGATGTTTTTCTCTAGTTCTTAATACATATTTTTAAAGTCAATCTTTTCAAAACGTAATTATTTACTACTTTAACGGCAAATACTTTCTGTAAAAAAAACATATGTATGCATAACGTAACCTCTTACATAATAAAAGCAATATTAACCTTACGTTTCTTATTTTTGTAAATAAGAAAATAAAGATTTGAATAAATTCAACCAAATTCATTGAGGCGCAACGGCATCCGCAAACGGACCCCCGGTTTTTAAAAGAAAAGAAAGAAGGAAATTTTATTCATTTATTTATAGTATTATTTTAATTACTTACTCCATGTACTTGAAAATATCACAGCTCCTATCTTTCCAATAAGACCGCAACGGTTGGTTAGATCTAAATCGGCGTATCGTAAGGGCCAACCATTTTAAAAGAGATCCTTATGAAAAACTATTAACCATTACAGTTAGTTTACCGTGTAAAGTTCAAGTCGCAATAGAAGTATCTTGATGTCTAAATACACGCGACTATATAGCTAAACCAAACAAATAAAGATCTTGAGGTCACGTTGATGGCTGCCAAGCGACCTTCCAAATTATTTTCTTGTTTATGTGTTAGAAAACAGTTAGATTAGCATTATTATTCCTAGACGACACGAAAAAACTCCATTTACTAACGAATTCCTGTTAAAAACAAAGGACAACATTTCATTTTGATTTTTTTAATTTTTTGGTTAAAATAAAAAAATTTAAGAAACAAGAATGAAATAAGAAAAGTAAGGTTTAAGAAAATTCTATTTGTCTTTTTTTTTATCGAGAAAGTAAAATTCGCATTATGCAGGATATGTAGGAAACTGATATGTTTAGAGCAATATATATTAAACAATGCATAAAAAGACTACATTCATAAAATAACATTTTATTTCTAGACTAACTATAAAAGCGATGACATTTCCATTCAACAAAATTTTTATATGTATTTTACGGAAGAGGTATAAGGGAGGTGGGGTTGGGGTAGGGGTATTGGGCTGGAATAGTCGCTCAGCCAGTACAGTTAAGCTCAGCGCTCGAGCTTATTTCTTTTCTCTCGATTCACAATTATTTTTATCCTCTACGGTTTACTATGATGAAAACAGTTCGATATGATCGATCACTATTATGAAATCACTGATTCTCGTGTCTTTATCTTACAGTCGCTATTATAACGCTCCGAGTCGAAGAGGATGCATTTAAAATGCACGCGCATTTTCGCCGGTCACCGTTCACATTTAAGCAAAGTTTTGCTCGACTTTTAAATAGCAGTGGTAACCGTGGAAAATGTAGGAGCATTTTACACGCTCTCCTCTGTATTTGCCTCTCTGTGCCTTGACCAGATCTTGTCGTGTACACTGATCGATAATCATGACGAAAAGAAAACTGCGAGAGTTGTTTAATGATGAGGCTAAATCAACGGAATCTAGATCAATTTCAAAGTAAACGATGCGAGTGTCTCGATGCGATTGTATTCGTGAATGATAAAGTACAAACTATATGGATATATTTCGTATGTTTTATGCAGTGACAATTAGGCTCCAAAATTGACTGTCGAGACACGCCGCGTCAAACTCTCTATTCTCTTCTTCCCTCGATCAGTTTGCCTGCTCGTAAGCAGACAATCACGAGTGCTAAATAATTTTGGATCCTAGCCCGCTCTCACATCGACGTAATAATGACAATCGGTTGAAATTTTAAAGAGATTCTCCTTTACACCCACTTCGGCGCTAGCCAAGTTACAAGTAAATTTATGCGGTAATAACTTTGCTTTTTTTAATCGTTCGTACGGATGCGATTCAACAAGAAGTATCCCTCATCACAAAACTTACGGCTAGACTTACTCGGTTAATATGTACACATGCCTGTTGCTTTAATTGTTATGATTATTTATTATAATTATTATTATTATTATTATAATTATTATTATTTTTATTATTATTATTATTTTTATTATTATTATTGTTGTTGTTGTTGTTGTTGTTGTTGTTGTTGTTGTTGTTGTTGTTGTTTGATCGCTCACGAACACTAGAACATTTTTCATCATATCGTATCGCGTGATATTCAAGATTATCGGAAATATTGTTTCACTCATGATTATTTAGACTCGACAACCATTATTCTCTAACGTTTTTTAACACACAAGCGCTCATGATTACTTCGCTATCAGAATTCGTATATCAAAGTGTTTTCATGAATGAATATTCGTGTGCTTGCAAATTCAAATTGGGTGTATTTGTTGCTGCGAAAACAACAACGTTTTCTTCAACGATACGTATGATTCAACTGTTGTCACGCATGATTATTACACCACTCATTAGGCAGTTTAAAAAAATGTAGTTCTGAAATATATTACTGCCTATCACAACGCAGATATCAAAATCAAATGGTATTTTTTGTAATTTACTTTATTTCTCTCGCGGAAGGATTTTTTAAGTTTATTTTTTGTTTGTTTGTTCGTCAGTCAATGTTATATCTAGATAATGTAATATTAAGAAGATGATGGAAAAGAAAACTATGTGTAACTGCGTATTAAACTATAATTAGTATTATCACTTTTCACCATACTGGCGTGTTTTAAATAATCACTAGAGTCCTTGATGAAATTTCAATTCAACAATGACTTCGGTGGCATCTTTAAATATCATCCTCTCTTTTCCATCAAACTGCAATGCATTAACATCGCATGACATCGGATCACTCATTGCTCGCTTGTTATCAAATTATAACTTATGAAAACTTTATATCAACGTAAAATGCAGTTTAAATGTAGTCATCGTTTTTAAAAAAGTCGTTTTGCTTTTTAACGTATATTTGAAAAAAAAACAAAATAATAAAGAAAAAAATGTGCTTAAAATTACAAAACGAAAAACACGAAATCAAAATTCGCCGGCGACTAAGCGCAGTGATACTGCTGCTCGAGAAGACATGATAAAAAGAAAAGTGTATCAGCAGGGATCGGATGAAGAAGTGATGATGTGCCCCATTCCCTGGTCCCCTTACATATGTAAACCACATTAATTGATGTGTTCGATGCTCGCTGTCACAGAAAAATGCACGTAAAAAATATACAATAAAGAGTCACTTTTTCGCAATATGCCCCGCTTGCATTTTGTGCTGCATTAAGCACCGACGACAGAGACGGAGGCCTATCTTTCTGACACGCATACACAAAACACTCACTCCCAAATGGGTTCAATACGGTCGATGCTTATTTATAAAAGTGTCGAAATGTTTGTCGATTACGTTTTCCGCGTACATTCACGTTTTTTCCTCAAAAAGTCCTAAAAAGACGTCATTCAATGTGTGGTAAAAAGTGATTCGTCGACCTTTAATCCCCCTTGCTTATTTTAAACGCTTATTCTTGCCAAGCTCACACAACTCGAATACATATTATTTCTTCATTCTCATCGTACATTTGTTGACATTGATTGATTGATAAAATTGACTTTCACAGAACATGTATTATTTTGTCCTCTCTTAATTTATGCAAGTTCATAGCTATTATCGTTGGAAACGAATTTTTCTCGAAATCTGAATTTTTTGGCGCGGCTAAGGCGCCGAACAAGAGAAATTCTGGTAAATTCGTTAAGCAGCTTATCGATAAATACACATACTGTGGGAAAGATCAGGTTTAAAAAACGATCAGAGTCAACGGACGGTAAAAACATACGAGGAGCAAACAATGAATAGAAGCTTTATGCGAACGCGAGAATTCGAAGGTGAGCTCTCGAGGCCGTGGATAGAGCCTTCAGCGGTCCGGTCGAGGAAGAGTAGGAGAGTCGGTGGCTCGGGTAGGATCATCTCGGTCTGCCGAGTGCGTCTATGCACTGAGACGAGCGGTCTCTTGGGGGCGCGGCTCTCCGTCGCCCGGGGCTGGCCGGCGGCATCACTTGCCGTTGGTCGCGCGGATGGCCCTGCAGATCTCGATCCAGGGGTGCCCGTAGGAACTACAGATGTCGCAGACGCTCGGCTCGGCGAGGGTCGCGCGGGCCGAGTCGCCGCTCTGGAGATGCTGCAGGTGCTTGGCGAGCTCCTCGCGGTCGAGGCCGGCCCCGGCGGTCGTCGTCGCCGGCTGGACGCCCGGCTCCTCGTGCCGGCCGCCGCCGGGGCTGGCGCTCGCGGCGGCGGGCTCGCGCTTCGCGCCCGAGCGCAGCTTGTCGCGGGAGTCGCGGCGCGCGGCGGCCGTCGTGACGCGGCAGAGGGTCGAGGAGAGCTGGAGCAGCTCGGCCGCGCTCGGGAGCGAGGCGTTGCTCCGGGCCCGGCGCGACGGCAGCGTCGCCGAGTTGTAGGAGGGCCCGGAGAGCGGCCCGCCGCCGGGCTCGCCGAGGCCGAAGGAGGAGCGCTCGAGGAAGGGCGAGCGCGGCGGCTGGAGGAGCAGCTGCCCGAGGCTGCCGACGGTGCTGCTGGCCGCGCTGGCGATCGTCGCCGCGCTGCCGCTGGTGCTGGTGCCGGTGCTGCTGCTGCTGATGGTCGCCCGGCCGCTGCCCATCGAGCTCGGCGAGGAGAAACGTAGGCACCGCAGGAGACTGAGTCAATCGTTGAGCAGGCCCTGAGAGACGCCGATCAGCTGCTCCTTCAGCACGCGGAACGACGGGCGCACCTCTGGGCTCGGGGCCCAGCACTTTCTCATCACCTGCGCGGACAAGCGTCCCTCGGTTAGCAGGAACATGTGCAAGCTCAACTCGATTGATAGGACAAAGGCCGATTATGGAAAGCCTACCTCGTAAACTTCTTTGAAGCAAGCTTTTGGTTTCTCCAAGATTATGCCGCGCTGCACGCGCTCGACGACCTCCGTGTTCTTGAGTCGTCCGTAGGGCATCTTGCCACACGTGAACACTTCCCACATGAGCACGCCGTAAGCCCAGACGTCGGACTTTGAGCTGAACCGCGTGTAATTCAAGACCTCGGGTGGTGCCCACTTTATCGGAAACTTTGTCCCGCCGCTGCTCGTGTATTGGTCGTCCAACACATACCTGCAAATTTTATTCAAGTTATCATTCCACAGCTCGGCTCAATTTGTTTTTTATCCTTAAAAATTCCGAATTCTTTGTCAATTACCTTGCCAAACCGAAGTCGGCTACTTTGACGACGTGCTCGGAGCCGACGAGGCAATTTCGAGCTGCCAGATCCCTGTGTATGTAATTATGCCTTTCCAAGTAAGCCATGCCTTTGCATACCTAAAATTGCGAATTATTCGTTTAATTAGTTGTTTGAATGAGTAGTTTGCTTTTCAATCAAACCGAAATCAATCGACCTCATCTCTTGTTTTTACACTTTAATCCGCCTACACATTCTGCTTGTTTATATTTATACAAATTCTGAGGAAACAAGAGCTCTAGCTGGCCTGTAACTAATAAGCCAGCGAATGGTTGTTGCAATCACCTCAATCGCACGTCATTAGCCCTTAATTGAGGAATCGTCATTACGAATCCGACAACTTGTTCGATCAAAACATATCGTCGCTACCAACAAATAAGCAGAGTATTTAAACTCCCTGCGAAAAACGTTACAATTAAATTGGCCTTTGCCGCAAAGAACGGAACGTTTCAATTTCGCCGCGAATAAGCGTAATTTTCGCAATCTGCCGTGAATAAGCCTATAATCATGATTTAACTGCGAAGAAACATAAATTTCAATGCGTAGCCGTAAAGACAAATCTTTACCGATATTTAAAAGCAATATATTAATTACAGTGTCTTAATAAAATATATTAGATTTTGAGGGAGAAGCTCAAAAGGAATGTCTTCGCGGTAAATAGCGGAATAGATTCGTCTTGAAAAAGAAAGGTATGCTTATTCGCGGATAAATTAAAACGTAATATAGTTTATCGCGGCAATCTGAGATGTAGCACTTATTCGTGTCGCAGTGCAGATTTCGTAGTGAAGACTATTCCACTTTAGGACCGCATTAATCGTGTCAATTAAATAATTAAACGACCCCAGCTTGGAGGCGGCTATTTTGTCATTTTTACACGTTCATCTTGTCTATTAAGTTGTATGGATTAATGTTGCCATGAGAAAATATTAATCTTACCAACTTATTAGTAATATGAATACAGATTATAAAATGCAAAATCGCCAAACGGGGTGATGGTCGTCGCTGCAAGATTTAAAATGGAATAGTCTTTGCTAGAGATCTAAATAAAAATAGTCTCCACTAGCAGCGAGGATATATGCGTTTTTTTAAAATTTCACATCGTCTCGAGTCGGCTAAATCGGCTACAAGTTGCGAGCAACGGTATATACCTGTATGCACATATCGAGCAGTAGGCCGACATTCGCGCCAAGTGTCGATTCATGGCGTCGAAGATAATTCAACAGCGATCCATGTCGCATGTACTCCGTGACAATGTAGATAGGCCTGTCTTTGCTGCAGACCCCGTAAAGCTGCACCAGATTTTGATGCTGGAGTTTTCTGGAAATTGCAAGAAAATCAAAATAAATCCAGGTAATCGTGAAAAGGCGCTTTTTCCTACGTCAGAGGCGCCTTACGTCATGACTTTAGCTTCTTCGATGAAATCGTCTTCGGACATTGTGCCTTCCTTCATCATCTTTACGGCGACGTCGATGGAGCCGCGCCATTTGCCACGGCGTACCACGCCAAACTGACCGGATCCTAATTCTTCGAGTAGGTGAAGCTCGGCAGGGTCGATTTCCCATTTGTCTGAGAATGCCAATGAACAAATTTTAGTCGAAACAATATTAAATTTATACATTATGCTCAGTCTTTGTAAAATATCCCTCGGATAGATGAACAGATTCACGTGGGCCATTCGAGTTATTACGAGTAAATGCGATCGACTTGTACAATTGACAAAGTTATCGATTCTCGGCGATCGTAATTACTTTTAATGAGTCGAAATATTCAGATCGTTGCAGTTAAAAATCTAATCGGTAATTTGCCATGATCCCTCGAATTAACTGTTAACTCTGAATTTATTTAGGCGTACCATGGCTGAGCCCAGCGGTCGGCGGAACGGGTCGATCGCAGGGGCTGGCCTTGAGTCGGCTGGCGAGTCCGCCGCTGTTGTGCCGGTGATAGTTGACGAGGTCGGGAATCGAGCCGCAGCAGTGCTTCTCCGAGAGGTAGAACTCGCCCCGCTGGTTCTGCTTGATGTGGTAATGCTTGACGTGCGGGTGAGGGCTACGGGGGCAGAGAGAAGAATGAGCCTGTGGCGATTTAGTCGGGCCCCGCACCGGACACTCCTCTGCGCTCGGCCAACGGCCAGCCTCGCTCTTTGCTCTCCGCTTTAGTTACTTACACTTTTGTGTAGAGCGACAACGTGTAGAGGCCCTTCGTGGAGGAGTTGCGCACGACGAAGCAGCCCTCCTTGTCCTCCTGCTTCAGCAGCGACTCGGCCCGCTGCCTCGACATGTCCCCCACGTACCATCTGTCAAGCGAAATTACCGCGTTCGTTTATATGCGCGCATGGCTTGTTTCGGGTTTTCTGTTTTTTTTTCTCTTTGTTTTTCTTTGAGAGACGCGCAGTTATTGGAGCTATACTCACTCGTATTTTTGGAGACCGAGCAGCTCTTTTTCTTTGACGTAGTTGCTGGGTATGTAGCCGATCGATCTGAAAGACGAGGTTTTTGTTTGTTGCCGGCTTGGAGAAATAATCGATCGAGTCTAGGTCAGTTTTTTAAAGCGCAAAACTCGACTTACCCATGCTCGTCTTTAACCTTCCACCAGTGCTCCTGTGAATCGTCCAACACCTCGTATTCTGCGCCCTGCAACACACGTGCATTTGCCGTATATAAAAACGAAATAATCTGATTTACCGCACAAAAAAAAAGAAATCGGATAAAAGAAGTGTCAGAGAGGGAAAAACGAAAGCATCTTACCTTCTCGAGAGATAAATCGCCGCCTTCAATGGCTCGGAAAGGATACAAAGCGACGACGACTTTGCTGCGTATCATCAGCTTCTCCTGGACAGAAATAACGTATAAAAATTCAATTGCCCGAAGCAATGCCTCGGATGGACTGGGAAAGCGCGCAATAAGGAAGCAAGAAAGTGCACATCGCCGGCGCGCGTCGATATCAATTCGTCGGGAATGCGAAAAGGATCGAGCCGAGTTTGCAGCGGCGAGAGATACGCGTCTAGGCTGTGCTTACCGCCGCTATTCGGATCACGCGCGCTTGTTAGTGCAGGTAAATACCGGTAGCAGCAGCAGCTCTCCTACTTGCCCGCCGTCGAATCGCCGCTGCTCCTTGTTACGACCCGCGGCCCGCGGCTAGCCGACAGCGACGATCGCTTGGCAAGCACGTGTGCGACGACAATTTCGGCTGGTACACGTACACCAACCGCTCGGCTCTGCACGCATCATTTTGGCTATATTTCGAGGGATTTTTTATTTTCTCTCTCTCTCTCTCTCTCTCTCTCTCTCTTATCATCTTTCATTTAAGCGTCCGAATGACGCGCGTTTGTCGGGTTAATGGTAACGGATCTTGAGTCCCAGTGAATGTGACTTTAAAGCGTTTGACGTAACTTACATTTACGGTGCTCGAGGAAACTTTTGAGCCAACTGCTCTTTGAATTACAAAGTTTATGGCACTCGAGAGAGAGAGAGAGAGAGAGAAAGAGAGGGGAGTGAGTAAACGCGCAAGATAGCTTGCCAGTTGGATAAAGTAGCACGTTTTTCCTTCTTTTATTGTTTCTCTCATTGAGTTTCAAATGTTTATTCTTTTCTCTTTTAAATGTTACACGGAATTTAAAGGTACTAATTATTTCCGGTTATTCGTCTTCTTTTGTTTTTTAGTTTCTTATCTTGATAAAACTTTGCACTAACCTTTGCCTTCGAAGATGGCGTTCCCGGCGTACCTCCCGGCATCACTGGTGTCGAAGGTGTGGCTGTAAATTAAATAAATAATAAACATTAATTACACTGTAAGCCTATATAAAATTGTAATTAATTTAATATTTAAGTGTAATTATTAATATTCTGTTATCATTTTCCTCCTCGTCGCGCAAACACGTAATGAACAAGTTTATTTAAAGGTCTTGATATATGTATTGAAAAGAGGAGGAACGGAAAAAAGTCCATCTATTAGGTTTATTTTTCGTGTCGATAACTATATTGACAATAACTGATAGTTGGCTTTGTTTTAGTGACCGCTTCAAACTCCTATTCCGACACCAAAATTTGTTGAAATCCAATCCAAAATAATGAAAAAAATGTCAGATACATGACAAGTTTACATCAGATACATCTGATAAGAAGAATGTATCTTGATTTAATGAAATAATTGAACGAGCAATAATCTCCAAAGCATTAAATCCCGGCCGCAAGTAAAAGAGCGGATAGCCAAAGGCCAGCCTTGAAAATAACAATTTCAAGCTCGCAGTAAAACGGCCGCTAAACATCGCAAGGCCGTTAATAACTGAAGCGCCGCAATAGCAGCAGCAGCTTGGTCCAAAATGTTGGAGAGTCAGCGAGCCAGAGGTTGTCCAGTGGGTGGTGGGGGAGATTGCGTCGCCGCCGCGGCTAGTGTGGCGTCGACGTGGACGAGAGGCTTGAGAGAGGGTGGGGCGGAGGGGGGGGGGTGGTGGATCGTAGGAAGGCCGCGGAAATTTCTACGCAAATTGGGCCAATTTGCGCGCTTGCGGCCGTCCGGCCAACTGGCACCGCCGGCACACCGGACTGTCGGACTAAGCTCTCGCTCTCTCCCTTCCTCTGCTCGCTCGTTCGTTCGCTCTGCCGATAATTACACATTTTACGGCCGAATTAACTTGGGCCAATTATGGGATTTCGAGTGGCTCGCCGCCGACTATCAAACGTCGCTCTCTCTCGCGAGCGGGAGGTAGGGCCGAAGAGCAGAGGCGCGTTTAATTAAAACTTAAGGCTTGCGGCTGCCTGCCAATTCCTCAATCTCCTAGGAGAATCAAAAGCCGATCTTCCAAGACTCAAGTTCTGCGCCTCTCTCTCTCTCTCTCTCTCTCTCTCTCTCTCTCTCTCTCACTATGCCTATATAGCCCTCTGACTGTCTTTCTTCTGTGGCTTTGTCCGGTGTACGCCTCTGAGTGATTTACCACCGGAGCTCGGTGCAAAGAGAGAGAGGAAGGGAGGAGGCTTTCAAGATACGAGGTTTTCCCGAAAGTTTCGCTTGCGCGCCAAGAGAGTTTCTTCGGGACAATCGGCTGAGTTCTTTCGGCTTTCTCTCTCTTTCTATGCTCGCTGGCATCGGCGTGACTGGAATCGGAATATAAAGTACGATTTGGAGCCTACCTCAAGGAAGCCACGCCGAGAACGCGGTTAATCTAATCGGGACGTTGAACTTTTCCCAAGCTAGCAACTCCGTCAGTCTGTACGCGTGTGCTCGAGGAGAAAGCTGCGATCTTTTGCCTAGCGCCGCACTGCTTTTTCAGCATGTTACTCATTTCGAAATATTGGATTCGTGAGATGTTGCAAGGAAAAGTTTAGGTTTTAACAAAATTTTTATGTGTTGATGGAGATTCAACATACGGCTCGATAGTTGTAAGCGAGTCACCGTCAATTTCTGCCGGAAGAACGAAGAAGCCGTGCGAAAATCGATTTGAGCTGTCTTGGTCGCTTAGTGTCAATCATTACTGCCAATTATACGGTCTTAAGCGTAATTGCATTATAACAAAATTTCGTGCGCCCTTTATTTTCCTCTGTATTATGAATTTCTGTCGGTATAGTGGTAAATCTGGCCGTTGAAACATCATGAGGTGTATTGAGCGAAAAGTTTCTCCACGAGTTCGTAAAGATTCTTTTTCTTTTTTTAATGAAAAAGAATTAATTTTAATTGCAATACTTTGTAATAACATTGACAAATTTTTAATTTCTTAACTTGACTTGAAGTTGCAGAAAAAGCGAGTTATAACTCGAAATTACTTAAAATCAATTATTTTAGTCAAGACGCTAAGTTAATTCACAGCCAGATGTCTTTTAAGTGTAAATAAAATTTATTACAAAAGTAGAAGAACAAGTAATACTCGCAAATACAATTATTTCAACTTTAAGCCTTTTCACGCTCTCTTAGAGCGCGTACTTGGGTAGCTCGCTCGGCGACTTGGGCATCTAGATACCGAACTAGATCCCACTGCTTGAGAATTGCAAAGCCGACAAAAGTAACTCCGAGAGGCTCACTTTACAAATACTTTTATCGCACCTCAGCCCGCACATAAATATCGAGCAAAGCGCCAAGCGACACATTTTAAAAGCAGCAGAATAAAAAAAGCTCGAGAAGATAAGTCGAGTAGAAGAGAGGACAAGTGGATGGCGTTTAAGGTGTAGAGTCAAGGGAAAACTCACTCGGCGCTGGGTGTGTGGATAAGTATCAGTCTGGCCATAGGCACTCCCACGTCGGTCTAGGCGGCTGCGAACGCATCTCGCAAAGTAGTCCCTATCCGTCGGCGGCGGCGGCTCTCCCTCTGGGCCTCCACCGGCATGTCTCAGCCGTTGGAGCGTCGCAGGCCCGCCGGGCTCCCGGTGGCCCGGCAGGCATCGAAATTCATGCCGCGCGCGGCTAGCGGCACTTGGCCGGCGTCCCGCCTCCCTTGTTCTCTCGGCGCTCCCTCGCCGGCGTTTCAATTCACACTACTGCCTGCGCGGGGCCATCGATCCGGCGGAGCCGGCCGGAAGAGCTCCCTCGGCGCACACGCCCACGCGATATCGCCCATTCACGAGCCGCCGCCGCCGCCGCCGCCGCCGCCTCTCCTGCCCCAGCCGAGAAGCCGCTCTCGAGATACGCCGGGTGGTTAGCCCGGCCTAGGGCCTCGAGCCTCCTGCCGGACACTCGGCTGGGCCTTGATCTTGAAACACTCCATGGCTCGGCTCCGGAGGGGCTGGCCGCTCGCGCGGACACCGGATAGCGCGAGGCGAGAAGAAGCCGGCTCGCGGCGTCGGCGCGCCTTCTCGCCGGCTTCCTCGGCCGAGTACGCCGGCGGCTCGGCAAGCCTCGGGCCGGCGAGTCCGCCAACGAC
Source organism: Anagyrus pseudococci (assembly GCA_030522585.1). Taxonomy (NCBI): domain Eukaryota; kingdom Metazoa; phylum Arthropoda; class Insecta; order Hymenoptera; family Encyrtidae; genus Anagyrus; species Anagyrus pseudococci. Next base: position 19,465 of record JAPYYQ010001618.1, read on the forward strand.
AGCACCGGTGCCCCTCGTTTCTTCCTGCAACCGCGTTAAGTGGGGAGGAACAACAACTCGGAAGCGGAAAGGCAGAGAGAGCGGCTGCGTGTGCCCGGCGCGAGCAAGCCGGCGACTCGGCCCCGTCGTCGTTCGCTCGACTACGGCGTCTAGACAAAATCAATGCGACCTCAACCTCGCGCGCCCGACGCCGCGCCTGCCTACCGGCACTCTCCTGCGGCTCTCCCCTCTCCCCCGTCTAGCCTTCGCCGACTCGCCCCCACCAGCGCGAACGCCGGCTGCCGGCCCGCCTCTGGACAGCCCTTGGCGCTCCTCGCCTGCAGAGCAGCACTGGCGGCGGTGGCGGCAGTCTCGCTCTGTCTGTGCGTATATAGCTCTATGTGTGCAGCGGGTGCAGCAGCACGTGCAGGAGGGCCAGACTACTGCCGCTCGATGACGAGCTGCTACTACTACTACGGCTTGCTACGCTCGCTTGATTACCTACCGTCTGCAGACTCCGCACGCCCGGCCCGTCCGCCCTGCTCCACGTACATATGTATGTACACCCACACTACAGAGGCCGCTGCGATTTTTAAGGGAAACTAGCCTCTGTCGTTGACGGCGATCGTGGAATTTTAGCCGGGGGAGATTTGTTGGGGCTTGCAGATTAAAGCCGATTCGGCCCTAGCTTGGCCCCGACGCGATTTATGATGGGAATAAATTGTTGCGCTTTATTACTTGCGCCTGGCCAGGGGAAATTTCGCCCGAGACACCCTGGAATAGGCGGATGATATGTAGATGAAGCAGCTGTGAAATTGATCGAGGCGAAATGTATACAGCGAGACGGCGAGCTTCCAGTGAATTAACGTTATTGTTTGCTGGTTAGGAGAAAAGACCGGTCTTTTGTCAGACGAGTCGGGAATCGTTATTGGGCAGATTTTCGACCTGCCGAAAGCTCGATTTTCATGGAGCGAACTTTGCCTGATTATATAATACACTCTCGACGACATTTTATACGCAATAAGCTAAATAGATGTATTTGCCAGACTGGAATGTTTTTAAATTAATTAAATTACCGTTTATTTTTTTAAGAAAATAAGTTAAAATAGTATAATTAAATTTAATTAGATTTATAAAATCTTGAAATAAATAAATGGATGGGTATTGGTTAATGCAGCATTACAAAAGACACGCTTTGGTACAAAAATGTTTCTCCTCCATTGTGCTCCACCGGACTAGTCCTATCTCTCTTTCTCATCGGAGTCTGTTCTCATTCTGTGTTTGAAGAGCGAAGAAGAGCACGTACGCGATCGAAGTTCCGCGCTGAATTTTTCGCCGAGGCAGTTCTTAATTTTTTACCCTCTTGATGAATATTGCAGTAAAATGACGGAAAATCTGATGGAAATGAAAAAGCAAAGACTGTTTCTCATGTTGCACAAAAGTTTAGATATTGCATCTTTTTTTTTCAGATATTTGCAAAAGTCCATTATTACAAAAATAAAATTCATTGTTGCACGCTGAAATAATTGAAGCTTTGCAAAGCAGTGCCATCAAACATCAATAACTGGCAAAACCGATAAATTCACCTAAAAAAATTAGAATTTAAAGAAAAAAAAAGTTGATAAAAAAAAAGAATAAATCAAGTATTAAAGCCTCAGTCAAAGACGTAACCCAATCGCAAAGGCTGTCGCATCATTATCAAAGTTTATTCACCGAGAGCTACGACCCGATAACGAAGCATGAAAAAGGAGTAAGCCGCAGAGTCGAGAGAGTGATGGTGGGGGGGGGGTGGTGAGGGGTGAAAGAAGAGGAAGGGAGGAAGAGAGAAAGAGACTTCTTTTATCAGCATTACGAACCCGACAACCTGCCGATTCATCATTATTCGACTGCCTCTTGCAAACTTCGTTTCCTCCTCTCTTCACCTCGTGCTTCTCTCCCCCTTGCCTCGAGCGGCATATCCCCTCCCGTTCTTCATGCGCAACAACTCCCTCTCTCCATCAAGCTATTCATTGTTATCCTCTTCGAGTCTACTTTTTTCCACTGCCTCGCTCTCTCTGCAACTTCTCCTTCGCTAGCGTACTCTACTCCTATCTCGTCCGCTCTCGGGCTGTCCCTACACGCGGCAGTACATGTGCGCGTCAGGGAATATCCAGAGGCGCTTTCAATTTTCACTATTACGCGCCTCTGTACGTACTTTCTTTTTATTCTAATTTCGAAACAGTTCACTCCCTTTCTCTCTACCACTTCATCTTTCTCTCTCTCGCTTCCTCCAAAGTTCGCCGGTGGCGTGTTGGATAAAAAATTGTTGGAATAAAAATTCACGTGCGATACTTTTTCTTTAAATCCGCAGTTCCATGCGCAGTCTACGTAACGCATCATAAATCCAGCACTTGTTGTTTACCAAAGTTTGAAGCTTTTGCCAACCTGAAAGGAGGGTCATTGTTCGACAAGTTTGTCCTACAAACAGGCTTATTACCGATTCCGAGGGAAAGAGAGAAAAGGGGCAGACGTAAAACATCGCTCATCTCCATATCCCTCACAAATCCCTCTCTTCCGACGACGACGTACTCGAAAAAACTTTTCGACCGGTCGCAGCAACTCTTAGACAATGACTCTCACGCGCGTCGATATTCTCATACATACCGTTTTCCCCCTCGCTTTTTTCTCGTTTCTTCTCCTCGCCGATAATTTTCCAGCAACCACGGCGCATCCGAACTCGTTCATCCATGAATTTCCAAATGCAGAGAAAGAGAGAGCGCACACCCGGCCCATTTTACCTTTTCTTTTACGCCGCGGCTTTTTCACTCACTCGAAAGCGAACGATTCCCCGAGCTCGAATCGCTCATCCTCTTATCCATACGCATTTTAACCACTTGTTAGGTCGTATGGATACATACACACCCCCGACTTTCGACAATTCCTCCGCGTACGCTTGACCGACATTTCAATTATAATAATCATACGGATTTCACTAGTCGCTACATCAGATCTTATCCTCCGCTGAATTCCATCTGCGCGGTGCGCCTCCCTATTACACACAGCTCTGGGCGCTGCTAGGGTGCTTTTCTACAATAAAGCGCAGACACGTAGAAACAGAGAGCGAGAGCTCGAGGTAACGCGAGGATGACAACGACTCAACTCCCAGATCGCGTTATGCTGCACGTCGCGCGTTAGCGCCTACGAATTCAAATGTGGCCCGCGTAGAGCCTCGGCGAAACGAATTGGATTATTTAGTTGAGATGTGTCTGTTTGCGCGAGGACGTGTGTAATAATGCGAGTGAGAGAGAGAGAGAGAGAGAGAGAGCCGGGAAGCAAACAGATTGTCGACTCGACTGCTGGCATGGAAATGCGCCTGGGATATGGGCAGAGCGTAGGCTGACATTTGTAATGTAACGGATGGATGAGGGAATAGCTTGGAGAAGTTGCAACAGATTAATGGATTGAGCCGAGATGAATTGGAGAAAAAACTGCCCGAGGGAGCTCGAGTTGCATGCAAGGCTTCTTCTCGATTTATGGTCTTTGAATTTGTCAAATTATTGGCTCATTCAGCATTGCAAATAGGCTTTTTTGAATTTTTTCGGCTGCTTTGCAATCAATATACAAATTGAAAATGCTTGATAACAACACTGTGTTTCAATTAAGCAAGATAAACGTATTCATTTTTAATACTGAAAATATCCATGCAATCGAGGAAAACAATGAATTGATTATTACAGAATGCAACAAGAATAATCCGAAGCTATATGATAAAACAATTGCAATGGCATAGTTTTGCGAAGCAACGGAACACAGGTTTAACGCTCAAAGCTCTTAAAAAAATGTCATGCATAAAATATTTCCTTTCACCACGTACAAGTTAAACGCGCGGCCAAATTCGATACAGTGGTCGAGCAAAGGTAAAGGTAAGTCTTTCCACGTCAAATGTATACGTATTCCAAAAATAAAATGAAAAAAATACTATAGAAACAAATAAATGCTTCAGCTCGGCGTATAGAACCTCAGAAACATCGAGAGACATTCAACAAGCGCCAACAGAAAGATCCTTTTCCCTCTCCCGCAATAACGCGAAAACATTTACGTGACACTGTTTCTTGCGTTTCTGCCACATTATTTTTTGCGCAGTTACGACAGAAGCCGATGTAGAATAGACGCGCAAAAGACGACAGTGGAAAAGATTGCGAAAAGGAGAGTAAGAAAAAAAGGAGGAGGGGGAGGACGTCAGGGCAAATGTAGCCGAATGAAATAGAACAAGCGGGGATGAAGTGGGCCCGAAACAGAAGACGCGAGTAACGAGAAGGGAGGAGGCGAAAAGACGCGCAGGCATCCGGAGAGAGAGGGGCTGGGATGGGGGGGGGAGACTCGGCGGAAGGGAGAGGAAAACGTCGTCGTCCGCTTCTTATAGCGGCGGCGGCGCAAACATTCTTCGGGCTACGGAATCCTTTCATGCTGCTGCAGCTGCTGTGAAAAGTTCCGAGCTTGGCATTCCCTCGCTGATATTTTCTGCTTTCCAGCTGCTATGAGAGCTTGTACTTTCGGCTTTTTAGTAATGGCTTGTTGTGGCAATTGTCAGTGGCTTTAGTTTAAGATATTGCTCATGTCGAGCCATTGTAGCCGAGTTTAATTCCGAAAACGTTCTATATTTGCATAAATAGGTTAATTATTTGCTAAACAACGATTATGTTCATTCAATACCTAATTAATTTCTATATTATTCGCACACGCCGTTGCTGTTACTATTGGCACGAGTACAATCGAACTCATTGAATCAACGATTAAACAATATAAATTAAACAAGCGGCTGAAATCAATCTCGAATTCCCATCTATGCGTAAATTCACGTACGCGAAGTCCTAGCAGTTTACGCGCAATGCCATCGACAGGCTATATTCGAATAAATAAAAATGGATAAATTTCTCGGAATATATTTGTTAACGTTTAAAGCAGGAATCAGGTTATGGAGGCTTTATTAAAAATTTGAATCCTTTTCAGGCGCAGTCGAAAGTAGAAGCGAACCCCATGTCAGAGACTGGGCCGACGCGTAATAATGGAAGCCGCAGAAAAACGTAGAAAAGGAAACAACAATACAACGACCTAGTCTTCGGAGCCGCGTCGCGCGTTCGTCGCAATTACGCAAGAATGAAATCAAAGAGGCGGAGCCAAAGAAACTGTAGCGGGACACGCGAGACCGTCAGATCCGGCAACTTTCCTTCCGTTACCTATCTTCTCTTCTTGCCTTTTTCTCCTCAACTACTTTTTGTTGAATATTCACCGATCTACGTGTATACGTATATTGGAGACTTTCAACTGCGATTCGGGAATCGATGTCATTTTCCATGGATTTCCGAGCTTTTAACGGCTGGGCGATTCTCTGCGTTGTGCTATTCTATTGTTTACTCGACGCCAATCAATAAATCAGCTTAGAAAAATAAACCAAAATAAACTAAAGTGTTGTTGTTTGCTTTAAAACCATGAGGATTTTTGTCTATTCAAATTTATTTCCGCCTCATCGTGCTCCAGCGATTTATTACGTCGAGAGAGAAAGAGAGCTTTCTCGTCGAGCCCTTCGTTTGTAACAGATTGCCAGCAAATTATTCAACGTTATTCACGTTAACGGGAGGAAAGCTCGGGTATCGGAAATCATTGAATGAGCGCGCGCGGAAATTCGGAGCCCGGGAGCTTTTAAGAGATATAAAACGAGAGCACACACCACAAGCCTCTGTGCCCGACGACTCGCGACGACGACGACAATACGAGCTTGCAAGCTTTTACAACGAACGCAGTTACGGGTCGTCACGCGCGCGACCGAAAGAGGGAGAGAGAGAGCGCGCGCGCGTTTCACGATTATGGGAAGGCAAAAAGCTTCTCGCGCATTACATTCCAGCTTGGCCCCTCGCCTCCCCCCGCCGGCCGGTCGGCCGTAATCGATTGAGAGCTTGCAATATCTCTTTTTCTTTTGTGGTCTCGGTCCCGTCCAACTTCCAGTTGGCCTGCTGGCGCTCTCGTGAAATTGTTCGGAGGCTTATTGTGCTTCGGCGATTTTCCTCGATTAAGCGACGAGCGGCCGCCCGGAGAATGCGGTAATAATGCCTTCGTGGATATGCGCTATACATCGGAGGGTAGCTGCGCGCTCGGAGATTCTGTTGCGATATTAAACTTATTCGACTGATTTATGAAGCCCGAGGCATCCGCGTTTCATCGCTCGCAATATATTCAGATCCGGATTTAAATTTTAATTACCCTCGGCCCAGAACTTTTCTTTTACATTTTCTTTTAGCGCATATCTACTAGCTGCCTCTGGATTCTCAAAATTATAAAATTTCTTATTGGAACGGATTTATTGGATTTTTTTAATTTTCGACAGTCCAATTGTAAAAATGATAGTATTATTGTAATCCGTAAAAAATAGAAATAAAACTAGAAATCAACGTTAATTCAATATCTCAGGTGAACATTTAATTTTCATCTTGAGATAAATGTAGAAAACAGCAAAGCTTCAGGTGTGTGAATGTCAAATAATAGAAACTGTAATTAGAAACTTAAATACCGTTCAAAACACTTATGTTTTTTACGACATAACTTCATTTAACGCTAATTTCATTTTAATTGTTTCCTTCAATGATATTCAAATTAAAACTGTTGAGACCGTTTATGCTGTTAAGCAAACGAAATTTGTGAGAAATTCATTTAGCTTGAGCTCTTCCAGCGTTAATTCCATCTCGAAAAGCTTATATTGCTTATATTGCTTTCCAGTTTTTCAAAATGACATCGTGTATTATGAGCAATAATCTGCAAAGCTCGATTAACGTAATCTTAATATATGTATCTTCAAAAAGCTAATTTTTCATTAAAATTTACCACATTAATTAAACGACATTTCAAAACACATGTAGTATCTAATAATGAAAAGATCCTGGATGCATGAGAGATGAAAAGAGATCAAATTCCTTGTAATATTTCACGGGCAAAAGAGCTCGCAAGCATTACAGTGGAAATTATTCTATTGCGAATTCTCGCAATATTTTCGCGCAATGGCTCGAGAGCCCCCAGAAGTCCTTGTTAATTTTCGCGTTTCGAAAGACAGCGCGAGTCTCCACTGCCGCAAGTGCATTGCCGGAATAAGCATCCGTGCCCTCTCGGCCCAGAGAGCTCCTCTTGCTCCCCCTGGGCATCTGCCTCCTCCTCGCTGCAGCGGCTCAATTTAATTAAGGTTGAGAAAGCAAACAGAGAGGGAGAGAGAGAGGAGGCTAGCCACTCGCGACTGGAATAAACGAGGCATGCACGCTGGTTGAGCTGTCCGGCCGACTATGTGGACGAAGCGCGATTAACTACTTGGGCAACTCGTTACATTTTCCAGGAGGGAACTTGGCCTCTACGCACACCGGACGAAGAAGAAGTTTGAAAGTCGAGTTGGACGGGCCCAACTAAACGCGCATCGCAAGAGTTTAGAATTCGTGTTTGCTGCATTTTTACAACTACTTTGGTCCGCCAGCCATAGCGCGCCCTCGAGATATCTCGCTCTCTGTTTTCCGCCGAGCTTTCCATGAATAAGCAATGCGCCGGCCCGGCCCCTCTCTCTCTTTCGCTCGGCTTTAATATTTGGAATTTAAATATTTGGCAGGAATGAAATGCCCGGCTGCGGAGGAGGGAGGGAGAGAGCAGCCGGCCCCCCGGCTACTACGCCTCTTTTTACAGGCCCCCTCACGCACTGCTTGTCCGAGTTCATTTTTTAGCGCGGCGCATTTTCGAGGTAGACAATTTTAATTAGAATATATAAACACTCGGTGCTTTCCGCTATCGAGTTTCTAGGCGCTGGCGAGGGCGCATCAGCCCCTCCCCTTCTTTTGCGCGAGAATAAAAATTCCCGGGGCTCGGCAGGCCGCGCGCGAATTTTCGTTTGATAAAAATTCGATACGCTCGCGATATCGTAAAGGCGCCGCTATCATCGTAAGGTTTTGAAATGCATTTTTTCTTCTCTTCTCTCGTTGGATAAAGGATAGATTGCGTATGTGGTGGGAGAGAGAGCGTTTGGAAGAAAAATTAACTTTTCTATGCTCCGCGGCTGTAAGATACGAGCAAGCGAGTAGACGCGCGGCGCGTACGGAAGGGGCTGGGTCGCGTTCGCACGAACGCACGCGCATCGAGGAAAGAATTCTATTACGCAAAATAAACGCGCGGACATGAAACTTTTATCGGGAATACCCGGCAGTTTAAATGAATTTTTATATACTATTTCTCGTAGCAATCCTGCCTCGCGGGAATTGAAAAAGAAAAAAGAGAAAAAAGCTAAAACGAATGCAGTTTTGTAAAGCTTGTGGGCTATCGGAAAATTAACGAATCGCCGTAGTTTTGTATTTCGATGGTTAGCTCCATTTAAATTGAATGTGAAAATAAAGCGATTCGTCGAGTGTTTAGTACGGGCGCCAGTCGAAAAAGTACTTCCCAGCAGTGTATTATCCAAGACTTTGTAGCTGTTGTGCACGTGAAATAAATTCAAGTTGACTAATGTAAGTACTTAAAGCCCGTACTTGGTGGAAATTTCACGACTTTGTGATTTCCAAGTGAGGAATATAAATATTAGCTCAAACATCCGAGTTTTCAAGCGCGGCATACATTACGCGAAATTACAGAGCCAGACGAGAGAGGGCTGCAAGTTTCGAGCCAGCTCTCTCTCTCCCCCTCTCTCTTTTTCCCCTCAAAGACTGCCGAGGTTTAAAATATTTTCCGCGACACTCGTGCGTATATATGCGCGCTCATTTTTTCCTTAAAACTTCATCGCCAGCCAACGTAATTCAAAAACTTTTTCAAAAATAAACCCTCCGCTGAAACTTTACCGTACGCGGCTCACTCGCCAGGGAATCCCTTGTAAGTGCGAGGAAGAGGAGGATAAGGGGAGGCAGGTTGAAGCTCCCGCTGCGAAGAAAAATCAAAGCTCGAAATCGAAGAGCTACATCTCGGCAACAAAACGCCTGGAGCCGCTGTGAAAAGGGAGCGCGAGCGGGCGAGTTCGAAATTCGCCTCTCGCGCTCGATGGAAAAAGAATTCCCGGCTCAGTTCTCGAAAGAGAAAGAGAGACGGGGGGTCGCGCAGATAAATCTCCGGCGTGCGCCGCCGTTTGAATTATGCAGAGCCGCTCGGCGGACCCCCCGGGGGGGTCACTTCCGCGAGCTTGTGCCTTCCTCTCGCGCCCCTCCTCCTAGACCTTTCCCTTCGCCCCATGCCCAGCTGCACTTTGCTACTTCACGGAAGCGATTTCGTTGCGGATTGCTGGGCACTTTTCTTCTTCGCCACTGCTGCTGGACGCATGGACGAGCTTTCAATGGTCAGGGCCGCTTCAAGTTGACTTGTTAAAAGGCAAATCCGTCGATTCAGCCCTCGTGTTTTAATTTCAACGCGATGTTTGGAAATTTACGATGAAAAGCCTCGAGCGAGAGTGTTTTTCGACGAATGGCTTTGAAGCATAAAGGATGCTTCTCGTCGTTACTTTGACCGGTGTCTTTTGGAAAAAGCACGCCAAATTTCAGCTATTAAAATTCGTTACTTAAAAAACAGCGCTTTTGGATAACGCCAACTCTTTTGTTGGGCGGTAAACAAGAAGCACCTACAGCCGTGGCGCAATAAATTCCGGGATATCTGAGGCTACCTACCTCAAATCCCTCTCTACGGCTGTGTAAGCCGATTTAAAATCCCGTTACGACGCTTTAATAAAATTTAATGTTATCGCCCAACAAAACGACGTAGATGCAGGCTTATTCGAAACAAAAAAATATTTGCCTACAATTACGAGATAAGTTTGATAAGACGTAGGGATTATTATGGAGAACGTCACATTTAATATGAAACTACAGGTAAAAAGTATCGAGAATAAGCCTTGTTCGTTATACTCGCGCGCCTATAAAGCCGTAGAAATAGCAAGTGCTAATTTAGAGTTGAAATTAAAGTTTCATTGCAGTCGTTCGCGCAACAAGAGAAGTTGGGGATATTCCACTTTAAACTGGCGACATGTATAAATGTATGGGTGTCGTCTGTCTGTGCCAAGCAGAAATTCGCTTCGCTGATACTTGAAAGGAGACTTTATTACTTGTAGGGCCCAAGGTTTTATCTAGAATAAAATTTCCTTTCGCTCTATATCTAAAATTAATTTCAACTACAACATGGGCTTAGCGCGAGTCCATTTAGTTCCCAGTGCCCCCGCCGCCAACTATAATAATCATGAAATTCATTTGGAATTCTGGGATACCTTCCTCTCCTCCTGTGACACATTTATGTTTCGAATTTCGTTATTAATTCAATTTTCATTAGACTAATAACTTTTTACAAAACTACCACTGCAATTTTACGACTATATTGTACATTATCGATTGTTTGGTATTTCAAATTTTTAGCGAACAATCCCTGGTAGGAATCGAATACAATTTATACTTATAAAATAGGTAGTTCTACAAAAAATGGGCGAAACTGCTAGCCATTTTCTACCCATAAGTGAAACGCTTTTTCGCATCATTTTCGCCCATTTTATTGGTTGAGTTTTTAATCGGCATTATATAGGTAGATTATAGGTAGCGTCTTGATTACTGTAAAAAAAAAGGATTAACGCTTGCTATTTTATAGGTATTGTATAGGTATTTTCTAGTTTCCAATTAAAATAAACACATGAGTAGTTATGGAACCCATAAAATAGCTATATTTTACCGATAAAATGTAAACATAATTTGTCTACGTTTTATACCGATAAAATGTTTTCATACTTC
>JAPYYQ010001619.1:0-30185 GCA_030522585.1 Anagyrus pseudococci
AATTTTGGATATGTTGTAGATCAAACATTCCTCTACAACATACCTGACTTGCAGAGACACAGAAGGTCAATTGACTTAAAGGTGAGTTTTCTTGGACTACTAGCAAAGCAGAGGAAAAGGAGTTTATAGTTGCAATGTGTTACTTTTCCATGAAATTTCTCCCTCGTCCCTCCCCTCATTCTTCCAGTCACGGCGCCGAGTTAGCTTGAAACTTGAAACCAGTGAACACTCGTTTTCGTTTATTGCGCCCACGAACGCTGTCGTGTTCACACACATGCGGATCGAGTCCTGGTTATAACTCTGATAAGGTGACCCGTGAATAAATAAAAAAAATTAACGATCCATCCTCGTACGTGGACGTCACTGCCAAGTAAGTATATAATTGATCGAAAATCGAGTGTTAATTTTTTGTCTAGAAAATGACCGGTGGCTTAATAAATAAATTGGTATTAAAAGATGCCTTGTGATGCCGACCTTGAAGGTTGTAAACAAAAGAAAACATTACTGGGGGGAGACAATTGCTTTCGTGTGTCGGCACACTTGAATTCATTTGTTTATTTTCACCTCTGCTTTTTTATACCTGAGCAATAATAAATTTAGATTTGGGATTGTTTATTTTAACTTTGCGTATTTTACGGTAAATAAATGACTTTAAAAAATGTTTATTGCAAACCATGACATATGATTAAATTTCACGTATCACGAGCTAGAACGTTCTTTTCTAAGTATTTGTGATAATGAAGATTACGAGCCGAAAGTACGTTTGTTTTGTGATTTTTCTCTTTGTAAAAATGTATTCATAATAAAATTTGAAAGAAAAAAAAATTGAGTTAAAATGTTGTAATTAGTACATTTATTTATTGATTAAACTGCAATTAAAATCCAAACATTTAAAGTTATAAAAATACTTTTTTTGTTAAATAAGGACACCCATTGTTTTGACTTCTGTTTTAGTATTGCATCATCATGATGTAACATATAGTTATAAAATAAAACTTTTTTCAGAATGGGTGACGATTGGAATAATGAAGGTTATTCCCAAGAGCCTGAATACCAATACAATAATAATAATAATAAGAACAAAGGACATGGAAGAATTTACACCAACTCTACACGTCAGTCGAATGATTCTCAAAATAATAGAGGTAGGAAATGGAATTCTGGTCAGAACGATAGGAGAAATAGAGAATCAAGTAGAAGCAGAAGTGTCAATGTCTCAAACAGTGACCAATGTGATTATTATGTTGAAACTTCAAAACTTGGTAAATTAATTGGCAGAGGTGGCAGTCAAATTAGAGAATTACAAGATCAAAGTGGGACTAAAATTAATGTGAGCAATTATAAATTATATTCAATTGACATTTATTAAAATAATATATTAAGTCAAACGTTATGTTTATGATTTTTTTTTGTGTTTGGAACATTAATTTTTACACAACAATTTTTCAGATTAATAAAGAATGTACAAATGGATGTAACACTCTTATAACTGTAATTGGCTCTGAAGATGCTCAAAGTCGGCTAAAATCTATGTTGGAAGATTTATTTGGAAAAAAGATAACAAAAGCTGATGAATGTGATAATGAATATAAAACGACAGAAAATGATCAGCAAGGTGCACCAGAATGTGATCAAGGAACTGACACAACGTATTGCCCCATTGATTGGGACCAGGCAGCTAAAGACTGTGTAAAAATAAAAACATTAATTTTAAATAATAATTTAAAATATGTAATATAAGTTAAAATAATATTTTAGGAGCAATACTTAATAGAAAAATGGTCAAAATATCCACCCGTTATAAAAAATTTTTATAAAGAGGACCCAATTGTAGCCAACATGACAAAAGATCAAGCTGATCAAATACGATTGGAAAACAACAATATTAATGTTGAACATACATTTGCAACTAATGAATCAGAAGAAGAAGAAGATGTTCATATTCCTAATCCAGTTGTATCATTTGAACAAGCTTTTCAAGTAATTTTTTTCTTTGTTTATTTACTATTACAATTAAATAACATTTATTATTTTAATCTGTAATGTATGATAATTTTACTTTTGTACAGGGTTATCCAGACATTTTAACGGAAATTAGTAAACAAGGGTTTGAAAAACCAAGCCCTATTCAATGTCAAGCCTGGCCAATACTTCTTAGTGGAAAGGACATGATAGGAATTGCACAAACTGGCACAGGTACTTTTCTTTTTCAAGTTCAAGTGTTAAATATTTTTTTTTAATATTTGTAAAATACTTATTTACTAGGAAAAACACTTGCGTTCTTGTTGCCTGCGTTAATTCACATCGATAATCAAACGACTCCCAGGAAAGAAAGGTGCGGGCCGACAGTATTAGTAATGGCTCCAACACGTGAATTGGCCTTACAAATTGAAAAAGAAGTTAATAAATACGATTATCATGGTATTAAAGCGTAAGTAACACAAAATGTCAAATGTTACCGCAAAAGAAAATATAATAATTTTTAATAATTTTTTTACATCTATATTTTAGCGTGTGTTTGTACGGCGGTGGAGACCGTAAACAACAAATGAATATTGTTTCCAAAGGTGTAGAGATAGTAATTGCTACACCAGGAAGATTAAACGATCTTGTGCAAGCGGAAGTTTTAGACGTTAAATGTGTCTCTTACCTAGTTTTAGATGAGGCAGATCGAATGCTTGATATGGGTTTTGAACCGCAAATTAGAAAAACATTACTCGATGTTCGACCAGATCGTCAATCGGTTATGACAAGGTTTGTAAAACTTGAATCTAAATTTTTAATAAACTTATGAGACTAAAAAATAATCTGACTTATTTTCATTGTCATTATTTTATAAATAAAAATTAGTGCTACTTGGCCACCTGGTGTACGAAGACTAGCTACATCATACATGAAAAATCCAATTACAGTTTGTGTTGGTACAATGGATCTTAAAGCTGTTCATTCAGTTACCCAAAAAATTCATATCATTGACGAAGAAGAAAAAACTGATTATGTAAGTGAAATTGTGATTAGTTAATTTATTTTAACTGAAAGTTTCAGACAATAATTTTTAATAACTTTAACAGCTAAAAGATTTCTTCCACAATATGACACCGGACGATAAAGTTATCGTATTTTTTGGTAAGAAAGTGAAAGTAGACGACGTGGGAAGCGATTTAGCATTAAGTGGAGTTAAGTGTGCAAGTATTCATGGAGGTCGAGACCAAGAGGACAGAGTGAGAGCATTAGAAGATATAAAAGATGGTACTGTACACATTCTTCTAGCCACTGATGTCGCCAGTAGAGGAATTGACATAGAAGACATCACGTAATAATTGTTTAGTCAGAGTAAAAATGTTAATATTCTTATCTATGCGCTAACTTCTTTTTCTTATTTCAGGCACGTTTTTAATTACGATTTTCCTCGTGACATTGAAGAGTATGTACATAGAGTAGGTAGGACTGGTAGAGCTGGTCGTACTGGAGAAAGTATAAGCTTAATGACACGAAGAGATTGGGCAGTTGCTAAGGAGCTTATAAAAATTTTAGAAGAAGCAGAACAGGTAGAAAATAAATTTGAAGTATTTGTAGTTGATTTAATAATAATAATTTGATTTCAATGAATAATTGAATGATGTTCCTTTGTAATTTTGTAATTGTATATATCTTTAATACAATTGTACGTATAATTGTAGGAAATTCCTGATGAACTGTACGGTATGGCTGAGCGTTATGACGCGATGAAGCAAAGACGAGATAATGAGAGAGACGGAGACCGAAGAGATGGGAACAGAAGATTTGGTGGTAGAGGTGGTGGTGGCGGCGGCGGCAGAGGTGGTGGCGGTGGCGGCGGCAGAGGTGGCGGTGGAAGGGGCGGACGGAGGGGAGGAAGTAATCAAGGTGGCGGTTACTGGTAACTGCAAACAACTATACCTTCAGTTACAAATTATTTCATTTCTTTTATGCTATTTTTCTACGCTTAAACTTTATTTTAAGTTTTAACAATTTAACCGTCATGTAACTTTGTGTACAAAGGTTTTTCTTTCTAAAATATCGCTTAAGCGGTAATATACAATTAAGTTGTTGAAATTCTAAAAAATTTATAGTTTTTGAAACACTGTAAAGAGTTTATCTTAATAATATTTTACTGTAAATGAACAGTATTGTACTTTATCATTACATTTGCTAGCCTAACGAATGCTTAGCAAAACTGTGATAAAATAATGTAAGTTTCATTATTTATATGTGAATAAATTTTCATACAAGTGTACAAAATGAGACGCTATTTCTGAATAAAAAATAAGTTTAAAAAAGTTGTTTTATTATCCATTAATGCAATATTACAAACTTCTATAATTGTACTAAAATTTCATATAGAAAATATATCGCTGTATTTGTTAAAGTACTACATTCTGGCACTTAAAATATAAAATACACTGGTATAGCTTATGCACAAATTTTCTTAAAGTTATCACTGTTATAAATAAATAAATTCATGTTGCAATCAAATTGTTTATAAAAGTTAATCCATTATTGTGATTTTTAATCATATACCATGTTTAATTGATTTCTAAATATTTGTAAAAAATATAAAATATACAAGTATTTTATTAATTGATAAAAATGACTGGTATATAATTGCAAATGTAAAATTAAATATTACAATATGATAACCTAATAATCAAAAAATTAATAAACTTTGAAATTAGGTGATTTGGTATATTTTTCTGCAAATTGTTTTCCACTAGGTGTTGGCGTAGAAAACGCTATGTCTTCTACCGATAGTATGCAACCATAAAAATAAGTTGTTCTGAAACAATTTTAATCTCAGTTTTAAATATTGTAAAAAATAATAAAATATAATAGTGTATAAAATCACCTTAATGTATCCACAAGTTTTGTGGCAATGCCTTGTCTACGGTGGCTCATTGCTGTCCATACTACATTGATACCACACTTCACTGGAGTTGGTTCTGATGTACAACAATTCAAGTCAATTAACTCTGGTATCATTCTAAAAGCATTTTTTACATATTCTGCTACTAATACTCCTAAGATAGTTTTGTCTCGTACATACATATACACCTGAAATTTAAAACATTAATATTATTTGTATAAACAATATACAATTAAGTAAAAAATAATATCTTGTGCTTGTCAATTAATGTAATTACCCTCTTGTCTTTATAGCATGAGAGCTTTGTATCTGAAAGACCTAAATCTCTGTCAACCATTTCTAAAATTTCATTTACTTTCTTCCAATACAAATTAGAATCTTTTGGATCTATTACAATAATACGGCTTGAGGTGTAAGCATCTTGATAAACTATGCGTTCGTTTTTCCAACCCTATAATTAAATCATTGAAATACTTTATTATGTAAGTGAAATTTAAACAATTTAAGCAATGGTAATTTTATTGTTTTATATACCTGAAATTTTAAAATTTTAAAACTGTTATGATAATTCAGATGAGAATTTTCATCATCTGGATCACCAATATGATATACAATTCCACATTCATTACACTGAGTTGCACCAAACATTTTTTGTCCAGCATCTATTTGATATTGATCTTCAGCATTACCATGCTTTGCAGATAATTGCCATGTTAAATTACTTCTCTTACGTTTTTTAGGATTTTCACTAAAAAAAAGTTTATATACAATTATTTATATAATATTTTCTTAATAATAATTCGAATTACATAGAAACTTACTCATTAATGATTTTTGGGGTGTAATTCTTAGAAAATAAGGGATACAATTTTTGAGATACTTCAGTTGTACAATTAATATTGTTTGAGTTTTCACTTGTTTGATTTTCTGAAGGTATCATTACATCTTTAATATTCATGCTAGAAGTCATGTTACTGAGTTCACTACCTGGAGACATAGTAACATTTTTTAACATAGACTTTCTTGGAGATCTTCTTGGTGACCTTCTTGGAGAGAAAGTTTTTGACTCTATATTTTGTGTGGTATCCATTGCTTCACTATCATCATCTGACCAATCATCCAAAATTTTTAAAATATTATTTACTTTACTTTGTTCAAGAGATTTTTCAATACTTGGTTCATCTACTGATAAATCCGTTGCATCAAAAGACAAATGATTTAATTTAGCTTTTTTATTTACATGATTTGACTTTACTTGACTAAGAGGCACTTGTAATTTGATCTTCTCATTAACTGTAACAACTGCATTTTGTCCCAGTTTAGATTTGAAAAATTTTTTATTAGGATCAATTTCTTGCGTATCTTTTTCAATCGGCATATTTCTTTTTAGAATTAATTGCTTTTCAGGCTGTTTATTTTCTAATGTTTTTGTCTGAGGATTTAAATTTTCTTTCGTTATTTTAGTTTTATTTTTAACATTATCATTTTCAGACTTTACTACATTAGTCTGTCGTTTTGGTTTTGGTCGTTTTATACCGTGCCACACACCACAGTTTATTTCTCCAGCCTTATGTTTCTTCAATACGCGTCTCTGCGACGAGTATGTAGGCAAACTTCTACGTTTCTTAATATCACGTTGAGGCTCTCTCCATGCTAGTACCTCAGATTTCCGAGATTTCTCAACGTTTGATCCGTAAAATGATTTGGTAGTTAATGAGAAAGATTTTCCCTTTTCACTTGTATTTTTATTGTCATCCTTAAACAATGCAGCTCTAGCTTTAGGTATTGATGAAGAAAATGCATCAATCTTTCTACTTTTAGATGAAGAAAGTGACATCGAATCGTCTAAATGCCTCTTGAATGAGCACTTTTTTATTTCAGGTGACTTACATTCATCAATGTCTAATACACCTAAAGATTTTCTCCTGTGTACTTTAGGTATTGGTATATTTTTACACATTGACCCTAAAGGTGTAATTAATCTGTTTTCTGAATATTCTTCTTTTTGAGGAGTCTCTTCAACGTATGATTGTTGATCATCAAAATCAGAATCCTTTCCTGGTGTTTCTGGAACTAAAACATAATATTTTAGAAATACTTTATTGTAATATTTTTCAAATATTGTATTTAAATTATCAAGTGATTTTTAATCAATCATTTTTATTCTAATTGTTTACCTGCATTATTTAGATGATAACTTGACATAAGACGGCTCCAATTGGTAAGTGGGATTACAGGTGACTTCTCAGGAGTTGCCAATGGTGATATAAATTGCCTTCCTGGAGAGCTGTCACAGCTGCTTTGATCTGTAAGTGCTAAAGGGGACATAGGTCCCAAATCAGAATCTGCATCTGAATGGCCATCAGTATCTTTTTGTACATTCTTGTTCTCTCTAAACAAGCTCCTTTTACTGGAACTACATGGTGTAGACAGACATTTCTGCATCATGCTATCTACAGGCCCCCAATTTTCAGTAGACGATACAGTGAACATTGTATTGGATAATCTAAAATTTCAATGTTTAGCAAAATTTTGAATACCGTCTATGGTTCTTCTACCTCTTCAATGTGGATAATGCTCTCCCATGAAGATTAACACTCTTGATCTTTGATATTCATATATGTTGAGGTTTAATTGCGGTTTTACCGTTATTTAAAATGTTATATTATGTGCCAACCAATTCTTGTAAATTACAATTTCTCCAATGTAAATTTACAAGTCGCTCGCCGATTCTCTAACCATGCATCGCGCTATAACTTGTGCGACAAGTCTGATATGTGCGTTTTTCGAACACCGTTCATCAGGATTAAGGACTGCTTCATCTAAACAATCAATAAATACATTATTTTAAAGTTTATTATATATTTGTAAGTTACACAAATCAATACTAGAATAGCAAATTCTATTTATTTTCGTTGTTAAGAAACTTCTAACCTTTTTTATGATACATGCGACAAACTTAGCAGAACTTATAAAAATGATTCTTTAAGCAACGACAAAAAAATTAATTAACTGTAGAACTGATAATTAACGTTAATAAAATTAATTTAATTGAAAAACAAAGTTTACGCATTACTTTTCCGTCATCTACCGATCCGTAACTGCCAAATCTTTGAATGGCACTTCAAAACCGGAGCACTTGTGGAATAGAACGAAAAAATCGTTAGACTCACTTAAATAAAACAACTAACTTGTAAAACAGATGGTTTAGACGAGTAAATTCTTTAGAATCTATATATTCTCTTGCAAAAATACACATTCCTAACGCTGTTTGCATTCGGTTTACAAACCAACCAACGATGGCAACGATGCAATATGAAATTAGCGGGAAAAATGGTCTAGAGTTGATATTTTTGTCCGTTGTTGTTTGCGGCCGAAGAACATCAGCGACACGCACGCTCTACTCTCTCCCTCGGTACGTGCAAGGCAAAGACGCTTGAGCGGGATTCTTAATTTCGACAATATACAATGATTTAAGCATATTTAATTATTGAGAAAAAACATGTATCATATAAAAAATATTTTTTTTATTAAGTGATCGTCTAAAATCAATTAACGACTTCATAAATTATCTTATTTTTTAAACTCAATGTGTCGGTAAGGTAGACATCTCGATTAATAATAGGTGTAACAACCCCGCGTTACCGTCACTCTTGAAATTATGTGTATTCAGTTAATCTTATAAAAAACACCTGTTGACATTGGTTTTTGTACGATACGATTTTTTCTATAGGGTTCTGTAAAAGGCAAAAATTAAGCAATTATTACATGTCGTTAACTATATTTAAAAAAAAGGAGTGTTAAGGAAAAAAAGGAATTGAAATAATTTAATTGTATAAAAATCTTTGATAACATGTTTTCTATTTATTTCTATTTTAAAAATATCTTTTAACTATCAAAATGTATAAAAATCTTGTCAAATACACAAAATATAATAACCTTATAAATATAAACACTATAATACAAATATAGAACAAGTTTGAATGTCCATAAGGCACCCAAATGAGTAAATATTGGCACTTAAATATGAATCCAAATTTTGGCATCTTTATCTTTTTTTTTCTTTGTACATTGCTTGAATATACATTTCAAAAAGTATAATACAATTGAAATGCATATCCGAATTCGTTTGTAAACTTTAGATTGAACATTTTTATTTTTGTCAAAAGTGAAATACTTGAAATAATGGATAATAAAACTGTAAAATAGTAAATTAAATGTCACACACTATGCACTGACATTATGAAAATATTAAACAGCACATTCTTTTTCAAAATTTATCACAGTTGTAAAGTTCAGAATACAAATTTGGATCAACATGAATTTACAGTATCTTAAATACATATATAAATAAATTTACAATGAGTATTTGTACTCTTTAAACAGACGTGTTTTTCATATAAATACGTGACAAATACTTGAAACATTTATACACAAATGCACACTGAAATCGCACGAATCCAAAAATTATAGCTACGATAATATACTGATAAAAATACTTTCGTCGTATTTTACAAGTTTGCGTCTACCTTCTTGTATTCAACTTTCATTAATCGTACCGATGTAATAGTCAAAAATTATGCTGTTATTAAATCATTTTCACAGTATGTATATGTATATAAAAGTTTTTATAACTTATCGCTAATTTAATGTCTAATGCAGCTCATTAAAGCAATTCAAATATGAATTTCTGTCTTAAATTTACACTATAAATGGCTATCATGTCTTCAAACCTTCAAATTCTCTTAGTCGTTGCTCAAGTTCTTTGATTCTTTTTGCGCGTTTTCTGCATATATCTTTCATGAAATTCCGTTCTTTTTCCATTTTGATTAATTTAAGATGCTCCTAAAATTTAATAAAACAAATTATGTAACACATGTAAATTACAAGAATATTTGGAATTCACTCAATAAATAATATGTAAAATTTACCTCAACAACGCCACTGCTCATTCCACTTAAACAAATCTTATCTTCGGATTTAACTTGAACTCCTTGATCTCTTTTATTTAATTTTTTTTGTCTACAAATTTGACACTCTCGGGAACTATCTTCCATTAGAGCTCGTTGTAATTTTTGTATTTCTGATTTTAATTCAGAATTCTAGAAATAAATATTTCAAATTAATTACCCTTTGAATTTGTAAGAATTAAAATTAAAAAAAAAAGTTACCTTTGTTTTGAGAGCTAAAGTTGTTCTTTGCAATTCATTATATTTTACTTGATATGGGTAATTCTCCGATTGCAGCTGAACTTCAAGCATTGTTATTTTATTGTTTCTCGACACAATATCCAGAGACATTTCACGAATGCGATTTCGTAATTCATTACATATTTGACATTCTTCCGCTACAATAGGCGGAATAATAGGCGTACCAGATCGTGAATCAGAGTCGGTCATTTCTTTATTATCACTATCACCTTCCAAATTTCTACTCATATTATACATGTCACTCCGCCTTTGACGTCTTCTACCTTTTCGTGATGTTGGACTGTTGTTTTTAGAACTACTGCGACTGGAAACTTTTGATTCTAGCTCTCCGTATTTGTTGTTTAAATCTTCTATCCTACCGAGAAGTTGTTCCTTTTCTGTATTTAATCGAACAATTTCATTCTCTAGTTGAGAACGCTTTACTTCTATTACTCTCAAATTGATTTGAAGTTGTTCGTTTTCGTCTTCCAGTTTTTTTATTTTGTCTAAATTTTCACTCGAAGATCCTGTAATGATTTTATCAAATAGTTCTGCATTTTTGTCTTCTAATTCGTGAATATGAGTAACCATATCGTCCATTTCTTCATCAAGTTCTTTGTTTCTTTTAATAATCTGAAATAAGATGAATTTATTATATGTTATATTTTTAAAGAATTATTATATTATTTGGTTCTGCATGTTTAATGTACAATAAAGATTTTACCTCTGCCATTTCTTTTTGACAAATCTCAAGATCGCGAGCAGCTTTATTTTTCTCTTCCAAGATAAGTTTATAAGCATCAGTAGATTCTGCCTTACTAATGTCAATTTGCTCCTTCAATTGCTCAATATCTTTCACTAGTTTGACAATTTTCTCTTCAAACAAAGACTTTTCTCTCGTCATGCTTTCAATTTCAATGTTTAACATTTCCTTTTGTTTTTTAACAGTATCTAACTCAATACCATATTCAACCAATTTCTGATCTTTACTAGCAATCAACATTTTCTTTTCCTCAACTTCAAGTACGACATGACTTTTCTCGCGCAAAAGCGATTCATATTTTTCACGCAATTGTTGTAAGTTTACATTGTTGTATTTTTCCCTTACGGACTCTAGCGCGATTTTAGTCGTATTAACTTCTTGTTGTAACAATTCATTCTTCCCCTGTGCTTCTGCTAATTCTCGTTGAACTTGAGATTTAGATTCTTGGAGTTCTTTGATGCGATTGTAAGATCCTTCCAAATGATTTTTCAAGGATCTATTCTCATCTTGCAATTCTTGCATCTCATTTTCAACTCGCAATTTACTCGTGCTGTTTCTTACCTAAAACGTTAAACAATATTATTAAAAATAAATTAAAAAAGAAAAACAAATTTAATAATTTGATAAAATAACAAATACTTTTTTTTGTAGACTTGTAATTTCTCTTTCCAGTTCTACACAACGGTCTTTAAACTCTTCGATGGTTGTGCACAGAGCTGTATTTTTATTCTTCAATTCATTGTTCTGTTTAGCCAAACCTGACGATTTTATTTCTTCATCCGATAATTTATCTTGTATAATATCTAATTGTTTTTTATTTTCCAACTTCAAAGTACGTATTTCTTCTTTATACTTATCAATGCATATTTTACGTTCAGCAATTTGAGCTTGCATGCTTTCGAACTCGGGATTCATAGTTTCAACTTTGGTTTTGTACTCCGTGAGTAAATCACATTTAATTTTCAGCAGACCCGTAATTTCTTCAATATGTTTCTCTTTCTCCAAGATTTCGCCCTTCAGTTGTTGGTGTATCTCTGCCATATGTTCTACTTCGTTTTCTAGTTTGGTAATTACACGTTCAGAGGAAACTAAATCCTTCGTTTTAATATCTACGGTATTTTTCCAATGATCAAGTTCATGACCCAAGCCTTCGACGGTATTTTTCAAATCATCGATAGTTGATTTGTACATGTTCAAGTCGTCGTTTACTGCTCTGAGTTCTCGCCTGTGTTCTTCTTTTTCCTGCATCAAACGATGTTCCCATTCTTCTTCTTTCGTTCTTGCTAATTTTTCTCTTTCTTGTGCTGCAGTAAGGGCAGAATCTTGATCAACATTTGATTTCATCTTTTTCTCTAATTCGTTTTGCAATGTATTCAAGTGAGACTCCAGATTAGCCATGTTACTATGCAGCTGTTGATTTTCATGTTGAGCCTCTTTCCACTGATCCTCTAATCTACGATACTTGTCTTCAAAATTACGATACTTTCGCTCTTGTTCCGCAAGATCTGCTTGCAATTTATCAAGATCAGTTTCCAATGTCTTGGCCCAAACATTTGCTCGCTTTTCTGAATCGATACATTGTTGCTTCTCTTCTTCTAATTTTTGTTTGCTTTTCTCAGATTCGTATTGTAATCTTTTAACCAGTTCAGTCTCCTTTGATACAATGGCATTTAAGAAACTCATAAAAACATCGGTCACGGATTTCTTTGGCAATGCTTTTAATTCTATTTCGGTAAGGTTTGCCAAACATTTTGTCTCTTTTATAATCCTGCACTTGGCCGCATCAATTTCTTCTTGTAGTTTTTCTGTTAAATAATTGTTATTACTCTCCTTCAATTTCTGCATGATATCTTCAAGCTTTTGCAACTCATTCTTTAGGTCAGCATTTTCTTTTTCAGAAGCAGTGGTCACATCTTGAAGTTTTTGCAATTCATTCTTTAAATCTATATTTTCTTTCTCGTAAGTACACGCGGCACCATTAAGTCTTTCTAATTCAACCTTAAGATCTGCGTTCTCTTTTTCATAAGTGCATGCAAGTGATTTACAATCTTCAAGTTCTTTTTTTAATTTTTCTTCACTATCTTTGAAAGAGTCGGCGAGTTCAGATTTTTCTTTCAACAAACTTTCTACTCGAACTTCAATTTCTAACTTTTCAGCTTGAATTTCCTTTTGAGTAGAACTGGCTGTTTCAATTTGTTTATATAAACCGTTTAATTCCTCCTCGAGTAATTTAATTTTTTCTTCATAATTCAGCGCCTTTGATTCGGCAGTATTGCATTCTTTTTTCAAATTTTCGTTGGCCAACTTGAGAGATTCCATGACTTCCGTAGATTCCACTCTTTCTGTCATTAATTTTTGTATTGAAGAGCCTAAATTTGCACTTGCTTTCTTTAGGTCATGCAGTTCACTACTCAGACGATCTAAATCTTTTTGAAGGGAGAGAATCCTTGATTTACGAGCACTGTCTGTTTTTGAACGCCTTTCTTTTTTCTCAGACGAATTATTCTCAAGCTGCAGTATTTCGAACTCGTTGCTTTTTTCTTGATACTGATTAGCCAACTTGTTGTGATTTTCTTTCAGTTCTTCTACTTCGCTGTATAAACTACTTATTTTCTCTTCTACTGCCGTCACATTCATTTCGTCAAAAGTGGTATTGTTAAGTGTTGAATCCACGAAACTTCGACTTGTATTAAAATCTTCGTTTACTTTTGCCCTTAATGCCTCTGTGTCAATGCATTTTTTCTCGAATTTTTTCTGAAGATCGGAAAGTTTTTGATTCAGTGCTTTTACTTCAAGTTTCAAATTTCTACGACTATCATTAAGTTCTTTTAAATGACTACATTGGTCACAGTTAGTTAATTTTAGTTCGGTAAGTTTCTTATTTAACTGCGTTAGATGATTAACTTGTTCTTGCAGATTTTTAACTTCATCGTTATTCTCAGTACATGTTTCTGTTTGAACATCTGTTGTGGAAAGCGATTTATTTTGAGAGTTTGTAGATTCAGTAGGTTCATCATAATTATCAAAATTATGAATTGATGATAAATTTGCGTTTTCTCTGCTTAATTGAGTGACTTTAGATGTCATTTCAATCAACTCATTTGTCAACCTCTCATTATCATTTTTCAGAAATTCAAAATCAGTTTTATCTGTATTCTCTGGCAAAGGCTGATTTGTGTAAGATTCTAGTTGCGTTTTCAGAATGTCCACAGTTGCCTGCAATTTATCACATTCTTCCATCTGATCAGTCAAGTTATTAGACAATTCAATGTTTTCATTTTCTAAACATTGCACTTTTTCAAGTAATGAATCGGCCTTTTCTCTGTATGTACATTGGTGATCATATTCTTGTACTTTGCTTAACTTTATTTTTTCAAGTTCTTGAATGGCTTCCATCAAATCCGTAGATAACGAAATATTTTCATTAGTTAAACTTTTTATACGTTCTTGATTTTCGAATAATTTATTTTTTATTTCATCGTCGGTAACAACAGGAGAAGCAGCACGCAATGTTTCGAGATGTTCGGTTACTAAATCAAGTTGATTTTTTAGAGAAATATTCTCGTCTGTCATTTTCGTTAATTGAGTTGTAAGTGTATCGATTTCACTCTGGAAATTATTAACTATTTGGTTATTACTTTCTGAAGAATCTGTTAACTGTTTCGATAAATGCATATTTTCGTTCGTTAAGGTGTCGATCGTTTGTTGAAGCTTTGGAAGTGCTTGTTTAAACTCTATAATAATTTTTTGGATTTCTTCTGTTTCTTGAATCTTATTTTGAAGATCCTTAAATAATCTCAAATTTTCTTTTTCAAGATCACGTTTAATGTTTTTAAGTTCTTCAAAGCTATAAAATTCAGTATCAGTTTTATCTAGAGAAAAGGTTTGAGTTATTTCTCGTTGTGATACATTCTTACTATCATCCATAGTTTCTTTTGTCTGAACTTCAATTTTAGTGACGTTTTCTTGAATGGCCTAAAAACAAAATTTTATTAGTCAAAGAATATTTTAATAATTCAAAAAATATTTTTAAAAACCTTACCATTTTTTGAGAAACATCAATGTTAGTTGTTAAGTTTGAAATGTCCTTACTTTCATTTATTACTGTAAATACAGAAGTGCCATCTTGAATAAATGATTGTCCAACTTCCATGTTATCAAAATACGACATGTTAGCAAAAATACTACTTGATTCTAATTCAGCTTTCTTGATCGGTATTTTATCAGCATTTGAGACAACTTGTACTTCTTTAACGTCTAATTTTACTACATTTTCGGGTTTGATAAACTCACAACCTTCTGCAGATTTTGTACTCATTTCATCTTTTATATTAGCAAAAAATGATTCTTTTTCTTTGAGCTCAACACTTGTGGACTTTACAGAACTGCTAATATTTGCTATTTTTTCCATACAATTAGATTTTTCAGAAGAATTTAACAATTCTTCTGTAAGATTAACTTTTGTTTTATTGTCTTCTACTTTAAAACTATCTATATGCTGTTTCAAACTATCATTTTCAGAATTTAATTTTTCTATCATATCTTCAAGATTTTTAATTTTTTCTTCTAAATCTTGTACTAATGTACTTGAAGAAATAGAATCAACTGTTTTCTTCAATTCTTCTTTTTCTAAAGATATAACATTAATATTTGTTTCAAGTTCTTGTATTCTATTGCTGTATGAATGTTGTAGGTCTGAAATTTCTTTGAATTTTTCGTCAATATTATTTTTTAATGTTGTATTAATTGTAGTCAATTTTTCTATTTCTTCCAATTTATCAGTTAATTCTTTATTAAAAGTCTCAATTTTAGTTTGCAATTCTTCGTTTGTAATAGTAGAAACTTCTATTTGTTGTTTTAAGGTACTTATTTCCTCTTGATAAGATTTTACCTCTTTAGCCATTTCTGTTTCGTCAGTTTCTTTATCTTCTGCAACTGTCTCTTCTACATGAATTGTCTGAGATTCATTCTTTGATTCTATATCATATAATTGTTGTTTCAAATTCTCAATTTCTTCTTTTAGCTTTCTTTCTGATTCTTTACAATTATTTATTTCAAGAATTCTTTCTTCAAGAACTTTATTCAATTCATCAATTTCACTGATTTGTTTTTCGTCCGTGTTAATTATATTTTCGGCATTAATTGATTCGCTTTTTATTTGTTCATTTGATATTTCATTTGAATTTATTATACTTTGTAAACGTTGTTGTAAATCAGAAATTTCTTTTTTATTTTCCTCTACAGCGAGTTTAAATCGTTCGATTTCAGAATCTTTTTCTTTAATAATTACCGAAAGTTCAGTAATTTGAGTATCTTTACTTTCTACTGTGTCATTATTAGTGTGCAAGTTACTATCAGGCAAAAGTTCTGTTTGGCACTCTTTATGATCTTGTAATTCAGAATCTGTTTGACATTCTTGCGTTTTTCTATCAACTTTTAAAAATTTATCTAAAGCTTGTTGCAATTGTTCATTTTCTAATTTAATTTCTTCTTCAAATTGTCTATATTTAGAGATTTCATTCAATTTTTCTTGAATAGTTTCATTCAACCTTAAAATTTCTGTATCTTTGTTTTGGTCTAAATTATCTGTTGAATTACACTTTACAGACACATTAGCATCGCTGTCTTTTTTAATTTCATCAATATTAGTGGGAGAAGATTTGTCCAGTTCATTAGTGATTCTTTCTAATTCAACTACTCTCTCTTTCAGTTTAGCTAATTCACTATTTTTCTGAATTAACTTTTCCATAAGACAATCAGTATCAGTCCTTAACGTATTAACAAGATCAAGAGTGCTTTGTAATTTATTAGATTCACTGATAAGCTTGTTTTTTATATCTGTATTTTCTTTAGATAATTGTTCTTTTTCCAATTTAACCTGTTCCAATTCTTTAACGCATCCATTATAATCCTCTGTTAATTTTTTTTCTAATGGAGTAAATGCTTTTGTTGTGTCATTCTGCTCCTTTTTAAAATTTTTTACCGTTTCTAATACTTTTCTCAATTCTATGGACGTGTCTGCTTCATTTTCCTTATTATTTAATAAAGGTTTACATAATTCTGAAATGTATGGTGTTACTGAACTTAGTTCACCAATGCAATCTATAGAAACTGTAAGCTGTTCTCTAAGCTCTGTTTGATGAATATTACATTCATGCAGTTTCATTAATAAATCGTCTATTTGAGTTTGCATACACAATTTCTCATTAGGTGAATCAAAATCTAATTTTTGAGCAGATAAAATCTGTCTTTCAAGAGTAGTAAATTCTTGTAAAGCATTATATTCATCGGTCAAGTAACTCAACCTTTCCCTTAAAATAGATTTGGGTGTACCAGGAGAAGAATTTTTTTCTAAAATAAAATTAATAATCACATGTTAAAATTAATTGAATTGTATGACATTTTAATTAATAGAATGTATTTATAAAACATACCATTATTTGAAGTAATTTTCTGCTTTTCAGGAGTTGATGTAACACTCCAACAACTTCCATTACTGAATCGATAAATTTCTACGTCATCTTCAAATTTAACCATTCTTGATTTTGATTTAGTCACATCTCTTTCAGATATTAATTCATGACCCTCTAATTGTTCTTCGCGTTCTTTAGCCACTTTAATTAATTCCAATTCAAAATCTGTAAATGCAGTTTCAAATGATTGCTCATTCAAATTAACTGATTGAATGATACTCTTTCTTCTTTGTATATTACGATTTTGATTATAATTTTGAACACTGTTAAGACTTTCGTTACTGCTAGATTTTGAATCTGACATATGACAAGATGATTCTGCAATAGTGGGTAAATTCTTAAACCCTAAACTAAATCTGCTGCCGCCTTGTCCTCTATCTCCAGCCCATGTTCGTCTTCGTTTAGTTCTAGGAATTTTGGTGTTATTGTCGTCTCTAATGGTACTACCAGTACATACAATTGCATTTTTTAATAATTCGATTCTTTCTTCCAACATTTGATTTTGTCGATCTCTTTCTTGCAATATGTACTCTTTTTCCTGTAATTTAGATTCCATTTCTTGAACCTCTGGTATTCCTTTTTCATTTTTTAATTTTTCAAGTTCTTCATTTAGTTTTGCAAGCTGTTTCTTGTAACGCTTTAGTAAAGCTGCTTCTGACATAACTTCATTTAATTGTGGTTTATTTTTCACACTCTTTGCCCGTGATGCAAACCACAATGTACATTGAGTTTCCTCAAATGCTGCTGGCGTAACAGCACAGATAATTGTTGTCATTGCATTGCCTCCCAAAGAAGCTTGCAGCAACCTTGTCAATTTACTATCCCTAAAGTTTACATATTTTGTGTTATCCGAAAATTCGCTGAGTTGTTTAATCACAAGACCAAGTGCCGACAATGACATGTTTATATGAGTACCCTCTTTAAACCTTTCACCTGTTGCATTTGTCTGACGTGCTCTTTCAGATCCTGCAAGATCTACTAAATTCAACTGAGAAACTTGAATAGCTCCATCAGAATCCTCGTTCTGCTCTCTACTTTCAATAGTTATCCTACAATCAGATGCAAAGCAATATTTCAAATACAATTTTTAATATTAAAAATAAAATCCAATATCACACATCAAAGATAATCAAAAAGAAGATTTAAAAAACCTGAATATTGTGTGGCTCCTGCTGCTCCTCTCATTCATGTCAGTCTCTCCAATTCTGCGGTTCTTATCCCCTTTCTTCATGATAGACATAATGAGATCTGGACTACTGGCGATTTCCTCCTTGCAATTGATGACCTGAACCAAGCCATTTGTGTCCTCTCTGAGTTTAAGATCCACACCCTTAGTCTCGAGCAAATCGTTGACCTTCTCGTTGTAGATCTCAAGGTAAGAAACGCGCAGAAGAAACTCGCGACCACAAGTCTCGGCGATGGCGTCGAACATCCGCTCGACCGCAAGGGGTATGACGCCAGGTTCATCGACAGTGCCGAGCATAGTGTGAGTCTTGCCGGAGCTTGTCTGCCCGTAGGCGAAGACCGTGCCGTTGAAGCCTTTGACTGCAGCGTCGACGATCGGCCGGACGACCGTCTCGAAGACATCGCTGTTGCTCTTTTTGGGATCGAAAATGTGATCTGGGAAATCGAAGCATAGCGTACAGTAGGTAGAGACGAGCGAACACTCGGGGAGGAGAAGGGCCGAGGGACTCACCGAACTGGAAGGTCTCGCTGCGTCGCTTCTCCGGGTCCGCGGGGACGATGACGTTGTCGACGACGCTCCACTGCTCCTGGAGGTTCTCGTCGCGCTCCCGCTTTATCAGCGGGCGCACTTTGATCGCCACCTGTATGCTGTCCGACATCTCGGCAACAGGAAGCCCCGGCTCACCACCTCGAGGCCGTGCGTCCAGCTACCGTTGCTGCTCTGCGGCTTGTCTGCTCTCGGCGGCCCAACGGCTATCGCATTATCTCCGCTTGTGTGAGAACACAACTCGCGCCCCAGGACGAAGAAGGCTCGGCGGGAGCACAATCTGCTGCGTGCACCGCTGCAGCAGTCGTCGCTTTCTCTCTCGCTCGCTGCCGACTCTGACTCCCCGAGACGACGAAGCCGTGTGCCGCGCCGAATTTTTTAACCCCTCGGCACTGGTCCGTTAAACTTTTGAATGCTCAACGGCTATTGGCCGAGGACAGAGGCCTGAGGGCGCTGCTGGTCAACAAATCGCCGAGAAGGGCCGGCTTTTCTCTCTCTCTCTCTCTCTTACTCTTTCTCTCTCTGTTTCTCTCCCTCCGCGCCTCTCCCGCAGGCGTTTGAATATCGCGACGGTATCTTACGTTCCAGATGGCGAATGTATTCGAAACTGATAAACACCGAGACTCTGCGTGACGTTGCAATGCCGAGCGAGAGGCGAGAGATCTCGCCTTCGGTCTCTCTATCTCTCTTTCTTGAGGTGCGACGTATTATTGCGTTTTTCGACGTCGGGACGATGATGCGACTGCTCAGGCACGCCGAATTGCATTACTGCAGGCCGGATTTGGAAGGGGTAATTTTTATTGAATTCAGCCCGACAAAAAATTCATTGATATTCCGAGTGAATAATCGACGAGTTTTCGCGTCGCTTTTAGAATGCTTGATTAACTTTAATTGAAAGTGATACGATGGAGAGTTTGATATCGGGTTTTGTGACGGTCATTTGCTTGTGTATACAAGTTGATCGGTACGTTAACTGTTTCGTGTGATTTGAAATCTGCAGGATCGAGAATTGAAAATGTAACGTGAAAACGGAACGAGACAGTGTAAGGCTACATAATTTTATTGACAATATGTTAAATACAGTAAATCACTTATCGGCGTGTCGCAGTTATAATCATAATAATAATAATAATAGTTATTTAAAAAATTATGTATACTTAGTAACACAGTACTAAGTCAATGAAAACGTTTAAACGTAGGTGAAATTTACAAAAAGTTTTATTATACTCTTTTTGTCTATTTTCTTTTCTTAATCTTCACATACGAGCTTTTGAAGTTATATCAAAAAGCACAAGATATACACGTTAACAACTCACGTGTAATTGTTGAAGTCCCGGTAAAAAAAATTAGTCAAAACTCATAATAATTATTAGTTGAACGAGAACGTTGCAAATGAAAAAAACATACATTTCACGCGGAAGGCAACTTTCCGCTATACACTCATTATTCTTACATCGTTATAGAATAGTTAATCTATATAGAAGACAGTCTCCCGTCATAAATACTAATTTATCACATTGACGTGAAAATAATAAATTAAATTTAATTAGCGATGTACGAAGCGATTAAGATGATAAACGTTAATTAAATGATAATGATAATAATATTACTTATCATGTATAAAATAATAATCTGTTAATAACTCGCAGTTGTCAATAGTCTTCGTACTGAATAGGAATTATGTTTCTGTGACTGTCGACGCGTCGGATCTCAGCTGCGGATACAAGGCGTCATGGTTTATAATTTTTTTTTTTAATTTAATACTTTTTGTACTTATTTAAAATAGCGTTTGTAGCCTTTTTAAATTTGTTATGTATTTTTCTTTTTTTATCAATTTGTAAAAAATATTACATGGAGAACTTCTCTTGTTTCAGAAATTCATTTGGCTCATGATCAAGTTTTTACTTCAGACTTTCAAACTGCATGATCAAAAGGCAGTATAAAATTTTTTTTATCTTAAAAAATGCATTTTACGATCAGTCAATGCAGTTGAAATACTGATTGGGCAAGTGTATTGTCAGTCTATTCAGTTTTTCACTATCCCAGAGGATGAATTTCACAAGTGGCGCGTATAAAATTTTTTTATAATTTATAAAGTGTACATGCTAAGATTTGGACATGCAAGTTAGAATAATTGGGTACAATATCGTGCCTAATTATTTAAACTTGAATGTGCAAAATTTTGCAAGTCCTGTTTCAGTACAAAGAGTAAAAAAGTCATTTCCGCAGATATGATCCAACAAGTTACCTCTTACTAGTATAAGATTCGTCCGAATATTCCTATATGGTGCCTTTTTTTACTTGCGTCATTTTTCTTTTCTAGTTACATGCTTAAGCGTGACGACTTCATACACTAATGAATTACATCTTCGTAAATTTAGATGCTAACTTAATACTAAAACGGGCACGTACGAATCATAAGCAACGCCGAGAATTGGTGACGCTCTTGGGAGAACGCATCTCTTAATTTCGTTGCATTGTGAATGCTCGTTTCTTATAATAGTCATATCTGCATTGTTTTTATTCGTTTGCTCTCTCTCCCTAAGCTAACATGGTTTTAGTTATTTCCGCTTTCCTAATATCATTCTTTGTTTCTTCAATTTTCCTCGCTCCTAACGCACATATGCACAAATAAATTTATATGCATTTAATAGTAAAATTACACATATAAATGAATATGTACATACATGCTGTCAATCTTACCTAGTTTCTTTCCTCGCAATATATTACAATTTGATTCACATTTATACACATACATATAGTTATTCAGATCGCATACTTTTATGTGGGGGGAAACCACCGGATCATAAGCCGGACGGTTTACGATCTCCCCTAGCTCTCTTGCAAGTGTCCAACGAGAAAAAGAAACGCTGCCTAAGCCACTTAATCCACCCTCGCGTAAGTCGGTACAACACCCTTGTCGATCCAGAGCTTGCAGTTCTCATAGCCAGCCTTGAACAATACGTCCTGATCGACAATAAGGATCCTGTTGCCATCGTCCGCATTTTTTACCACTCCGTGATAGACAAAGTGCTCAAAGAGCTTCTGTATCGCGCGGTGGTGTCGCTCGTGTTCAGGCGTGATAACCTTGGAGTAGCCGAGAATGGCGGCTGCGTCGCTGTCTACATCGGCGGCTACGTGGCCTGGGAACGTCGAGATGTAGAATGGAATGTCAGTCTTCATGGTGGCGACAGTCATTAGTGGGCACACGACACGAATGTCGGAGATCATAGTGTGAAGTCCCTTGACAGTTGAGTTGTATTGACTGAAATTCAAAGCGATTGTTTTTTTTTTTTTATAAAAATCTATCAAAACTCGCTATCTTTGAAAAAAATTCTGCTGTTACTGAAAACGAGGAAACTTACGCAAGAGCTTCGTCGGTGTATCCTTTGGTTCCGAGCAATGAATCTGCCACGATATTTCTGATCTCCTGTGAGCTGACGGTGCGGTTGTAGGTAATCGACTTGGGCAATCTTCCGGACTGAGCGGTCGTTCCCATGACAACTTTAACGGGCAAGTTTTCCTTGTCCGAGAAGACTTTTCCAATATGATGCTGTACAATGACCTCGTCCTTGACCAGCCACTCGTGCTTCCTAACGTTGGCTTCTCCCTTCTCGGGCAGTCCATCATTGGGGGCGTACCAAGTAGCAGGCACTGCTTTTATAACATCTTCCGCTGGCATTTTTCTCAGGCAGTCGGCATCTCGGCATCTATGAAAAAGAAAAAATGAAAAAACAGTTATGACATGTCGTATTGTTAAACATTGCAACACTAGCGAATAAGTAGGCTCGAGGCGTCTGACCTGATATTGTCGAGGAAGGCCTGGCTCTGCTTCTCGGAGTCGCGCAAGTCGTTGGTGGGGAAGGTAGCGCTGCCGCTGGAGATCCAAGCCCGAGCGAAGAGATTCTTGGCCTGCTGGGAGCCAACGAGGGCGGTAACGAGGGTACCGCCAGCCCTGTGCCCCCAGAGGGTGACGAGTTTGCTGTCGCCGCCGAAATGGTGGATGTTGTGCTGGACCCACTTGAGGGCGAGGATGATGTCGGAGAGGCCGTAGTTGCCGGAGGTCATCGAGCGGGTGGCGCGCGAGAGCGGCTCCGCGGCGAGGAAGCCGAAGGCGTCGAGCCGGAAGTTCGGCCTGACGAACACCATGTCGCGGAGGTGGGCGAGCTTGCCGGAGGGTATCATGATGCCGGGCGAGGGCCCGCTCAGGCTGTCCGCCCCGATCATCACGACCACCGGCACGGGGTTCTCGTACTTCACCTCCGGCGAGTAGACGTCGAGGTAGAGGCAGTCCTCGCTCCCCGTCACCGCGTTCGTCCCGTTACGCTGCCAGCATAGCTCCGAGCTGTTGTGCGCGAGGTACGTGCCGTTCCAGCAGTACTCGATCGGATTCAGCGGCTCCGAGGCCTGCCAGCGACGCTCGTTCACCGGCGGCTTCGCGTACGGTATGCCCCGGAAGACCGAGGCGTGCTCCTCGAGCAGGCCCTCGACCAGGCCGCAGAACGTCTGGGCGGTGACCTTGCCATCCTTCACTGGCGACGGGATAACGCGCCGGGGACCAACGCAGGCGACGATCACTATCATCAACACCGTCAGTAGGACCAGTATCGTCGCACCTGCAACACAAACAATCATTCTTTTACCTTTTATCTCGAATACGGCTCTCTGCTATCCTTTTCTCCGTGTGTGTGCATTTCTACAACGTCTGACCGACTTTTTCGCGTTATCTTGGCAGCGTTTCATTTTGCCTGCGGTATATATACGCGACTCTTCGATTTCCTCGCCGGCGGCCGGTCGTTAACTCTCGAATACCCCCTGTGCTGAACCGAACAAGGGGGGGGGGATTCGATTGGCGAGGAAAACCGCTGACACGTTCGAACGACCTACAAAATTCTGTCAGTTCGACACGGCGGTTGAGTTTCCAAGTGCGTCGCGGATAGAGTAGAGCGCGCGAGCACACACACGAGACTCTCCTTTTATTTCCTTCTCTTTTAACGTACACACAGCTAGAATAAAAAGTAAAGAAGAAAAAAAAAAAGAAGAGTTTGGAGCAAAACTTACTGGTAGCGATGAGGTTTCGTCGGGCGAGTGCGATGAAGTTGATGAGCGGATGCGGCTTGGCCGGCGGCCCGTCCGCAGCCTCGCC
This sequence comes from Anagyrus pseudococci, assembly GCA_030522585.1. Taxonomy (NCBI): domain Eukaryota; kingdom Metazoa; phylum Arthropoda; class Insecta; order Hymenoptera; family Encyrtidae; genus Anagyrus; species Anagyrus pseudococci. Next base: position 24,186 of record JAPYYQ010001619.1, read on the forward strand.
GTCTAGCCGGACAGTTTCCATGCCGTCGTCAGCCGCGGCCGCGGCCGCATTATTCTTCTCCTGAGCTGAGTCGTCCAGCGTCTCGACGCTGGCCAGACCGGCGGGCCCGGTCGCTCCCAACTCCGCGTCTACCTCCTGCGAAACACACAGAGACCGGATTGGCTATTGCCCTCTTGCTCTCTTTCCCCCTCTTTACGGCAACCCTCGGACCCCCTCCCCCCTCCTTCTCGCCGCACTACTACCGGCTGCCCCCGCTGGTTATTGATGGCTGACTCTTTTAAAATATATATAACTTTGTTGGAGAAGTAAGGACAGGAGGACGACTTTATGTCTTCCCTGCGCCAAAGTTTCGTTTATTATATGTGTATGTACGGACGAGTATACACCGGAGGTGGTTAATCCTTGCATGCGCACTGGGATATTGTCAATTTATGCGCGCGAGTGCATAACGTTATTTACGGAGAATAGGCGCGGATCTCTAATAAATAATAGGAGTTTAATATCTCTCGGGTAACAATGCGAGAGAGGAAGCACTTTAACACAATGTTATTTACTGGTTTACGGAGTGCATAAGTTTCGAACTTGATGGCGCTATTGATAATGAAGTTTTCCGTTTCTCATCATTTTATATCCACTCCGTTACTACTACGTTTCTCATTCACGCAGGATTATTCATTGTTTTTTTTATAATCGTAGGAATACTACTTGCGAACGTTATTCAGCGATTGCGATTTTGTTTAAAATCATTATTTGTATGGGCTATTGTTATCTTTATTGTTTTAACTTTATTCGAATATTTATTGAAGAAGTTTTTAATACAGACTTTGCGTTTGTACTTTGTTGTAACACGACAGCCCGCTTTATTCAACAATAGCTTTTTTTATCGATATCTCGATAAAAAAAAAGAATGTATTTTAACGTAAAAGAGAGAAAAAAACGCGAGGGAACATGAGAAATGGAACATATCGGTATAGAAGACCGATGCACGCGGTGCTTCGCCACTTCCGGCCCAATAGCGCACCTGCATGAGTGTTCTCGCGCAAACGTACAGGCGCAGCACAGCTCCGAACGTTTCCAGCAAAATTTCAAGAAAATAAAAAAAAGAGGAAACGAAACGGAAAGAAATATAGGCAACAACAAACGAAAAAAAAATACGAAAAACTATATTACCAAGCGGGTGTATATAGCTGCGCGCAGCTGTGTGAGCAGGCACAAGGCTGCAGGAGCAAAAAAAAAAACGTCCAGTCGGCGTCTAAGCGCTTGCGAAATAACGTCGTCAACCTCGGCGCAACAATAGCACGCAGAGTATTGGATCACACACAGCCTCCCTCGAGAAGAGGGGCTTTAAGATGCGCGAGGCGCGCTTTCGCGGCGGCTAGCAACAGAGACCGAGCGAGCGAGAGAGAGAGAAGGAGAGTAAGGCCAACCGCTCTCGGTCTGGCGTGTCTGGGGTAGGCTATAGGGCTCTCTCTCGGTTGCGCGACGACGTCTCGACCGTTGGCACGGCGGCCCGTAACTGTGGCGCCCGCTCTGCTTAGCCCCCGAAGCCAGAAACAGCAGCGTCGGCGGCGCGGCGCGCAGGTGTGTAATCCACACCTGTGCAGAAAAGCGCGTCCCCCCGGCACCTACACACCGAAAATTATACGCCACCAGAGAGAGAGAGAGAGAGATGGGAGAGGAGTATGTTCTCCGATGCGCGCGCCGACACCGCCATCCCCCCTCTCCGCCCCCGTGTCCGTGTGCCCTATCTGCCGGTACGAGGAAGAGGAACTGGAGATAAGTTCGGCGGCGGCTATGGGGGGAGAGCGAGGAAGAAAGTTACGCGAGGAAAAAAAAAAAAGGAGGGTATACGTGCCCGAGAGGTCAGTGTAGGGCTTCTCTCTCTTTTGCTCTCCTCCCTCGCACCTTATAACTGTATGTGCGGCCTCGGAGCTATGAAAGCGAGAGCTTGGGCTTTTCACCGAGGAAATGCACTTCTGGTTTTTCTTGTTTCTCATACACGCGCGCGCGCGCGCCGGGGGATAGGCTAATATTTGCAGCTCTGATTGTTACGAGAACGACGAGCGCGCCGGCACACTACTCTATACCTTTACCACCTTGCCTGCACGCCACCCTCCCCACCGTCGCGGTTTGATGTTACTCTTTTACGACTTTTCACGAGACCAACGACATGCAGACGCTGCACTGTATTATGTTCCCGCCTTCCTTTTCAACAACTTTTTTTTTCTCCTCTTTTCCCCCTCATCTTTCTCGTTTTATTTTTTGGGCCTAATTTCCCGGGAAAAAATAGAGGTAGAGTTACTCTGTCGCGGTATATGAGTGTGCTCTCTCTCTTTGGGTGTGTGTTTCTCCGGTTTCAATGAGATTAATTTGCTTTTAGGATCGCTCGAGCAAACACGATTAAGTTAATTGATCAACAAAAAATATATATAGATATTTAATTAGTTGACGTTTTTATACGCACTCGTGTTTCGATCGGATTGAAAATTTATGAATTAACGCAGCGGCCATCTATAATAACCGTTGCGAACCAAACGTGAAAGTTTAGCGGGATTAAAACAAAATGTGTATAACGTTTAATACAGTTTTCAAAAGTAGCCATAAACTTCGCTCTGGATAAAGAAAAATTTATTCGCCTCGTAAATCGTCTCGATTACTAAAAGATATATTCATGACTGTCTTTTCTCTCTCTCTATTTCTTTTTCTTCTTTTTTTTTGTCGGCAATGATTAAAAAGCCAATAAAAAACTTTTTATAGGTGATCCTTAAATTTATATATTTCCAGCGAGAGAGCTCAACTTTCTTTTCCACTTAACCAGCTCTGCCTAATTATCATTAAATGTCCTTCTATACTTCGGGGCAGAATTATAAGTTGTATTATTAAAAGAATGCATTTCCGCTCGAGTTGCGACGAATAGAAATAATTTTATAACTCCCCCCCTCTCCCTCCCTTTCTCTCGCGGTCGTTCGTAACTCAGCCGAGCACGACAGATTCTTTCGTAAGAAAAAAAAAAGTTTCTACGGTTAAACTTCGGAATTGCGAGGGAATGATCGGTAATTATAGAAAATGCTCGAAAATATTCCCCGAGGGAGCGGACGAAAAAAAATCCCACAATAATCCTTACGTGACCCCCGTTGCCCTTAGAACGCAATATGTGTGTGTGTGTGTCCAAGGAAGGAATCTCTCCGGGGGATATTGCCATCTTTTTTCCAAGGAGGGACAGGAGCTCGTTAAAAAATTCGCGCTCCCAGCGGCCCCGGAAGGATAAGAACGCGCGGAGTAGGGTTGGGGAGAGAGGGTAACGGATATAGATGTGATGCGATTACCTTCTTCTTCCTGGAGAATACGGAGGACAATGGCACGCGGATAGCCTCGATGATGCCCCTGCGAGCCTCCTTCTCCTTCGGCTCCTTGGCTGCGGCGTTGCTGGTCTTATCGGCCCCGGCCGTACCGTTCTCTCCGTCCTTTACCGCCTCACCGTCGGCGGCGGTCTCGTTGGGCTTCGCGTCCTCCTCCTGGAAATAAGAGAATAACACGTGAAACTTTGTCTTTTTCTTTTCTCTCTTCAACCCCCGCCAGCTATATTGGTGTGGGGCCAGTCAGAAATGGATACGAATTTTCGCTCATAATTTTTCTCCGGTATTAGCGGGGTAGTGTGCGTCTTTTTTTTCAAAAAGGGACGCGTTTGGAGGTATCGGGTTTCCTCTCGCTTTTTGTTTTGCTGTCGCCCGGGGAAATACTTATACGCTAGTTGTTTGAATATTGTTTATTAATTAAAATTTGAAAATCGTGTTTGCAATCGTGCAACAACCTCATGAGAGAGAAAGAGAGAAGACTGTTTTATGGCTTCGGCGAAGTAAACCAAGCCCTCTCTCTCCCACCGATTGACTTATCACAAAGCCCCCCCCCCCCCGGGCCCGTAAGTATAAACGTTCGAAGGAAGAAAAGTGTAGCCTTTCAAAACAACTTATATATATACACACAATATACGTATTGTTATATATGCCAAACGTCATTTGCTTTATTTCCTTCGCACATATACGATTAAGATGTTCTAACTTTATCGCTTGGTAACAGGACGCTTGACAAATTCTTCAAGCGATAAGCGCGTTCGTGGTCTTCGTCATCGAGAGCGAAGAACAAGAGAGAAAGGAAAAAAAGAAGGTGTAACAAGTAAGACACCATCGTCTTGTGTAAACCCGACTCTTTTCTCTCTCCGTCGCGTTAAACGCACTTAGATCCTATGGCAAGGCGCCCGAGAAAGCCGAGACAAGCCCCGAGCACCGAGCTATAAGGTACGTGACTCGCAGATCTTGCTCGAGCTTTTAGCAGCTCTTTTTTCTTCTCTCGGTCTACTTCTCTCTTTCTTTCTCCCTCACTGCGACACTTTCTCTCTCGACGCATCCACGTGGTCCACCCCGCGTATATACATTCACAAACCAAGAGAGAGAGACGTTCTCTGAATAGCGAAGAAAATTCGCGCATCTGAGAGAGAGTAGTACGTGGGCGAGGAGTACGAGCTCCCGCACAATGAGCATCATCCGCAAGACTGTCAGACAGAGTCAGAGGGAGATATCTCTGAAAGCTCTCTCTCTCTCCCTCCCTTCTCTCTCTCTCCGCCTACGCTCTCTTATGCTTACACATTATCCATGACCGCGCGGCGACTTTTCAAGTGCAGGCTCTCACGTGGCCGTCTAGCGCATACACAAGCGGTATATATCGGCGAGCGAGAGCGAAAGAAATAGACGTATGCGCGTATATGTATACATTTTCGTCTGGCCGTGTATTTTTCATACAGGCTGTAGCCTGGCGCTTAGCCAACTCTTTTGCTTCTCTTTTTATCTCTCTCGCTCTTATTCCTCTTTCCGATATTTTTCAATTATGGACAGGCTGAATATGAGTCCTCCGGGTGCGCTCGCTCGCTCGCCGCGAGGCTGCAGTTGCGGCTAACGAGATTTACCGGTTCGCGGGGTCGCGGGCGCCCACGCGACTCCCTCGATTTATGGGCCGTTTCACGAGAGCAGCCCAGCCCCTCTCTCTCTCCCACCTCCGGACGCCGGCTTTCGAACGATCTCTGACCGAGACTGCGCAGCTTTGTTTCACGCGCCTGGACACCTCCGACATTATGCCTGCTTTTTTTTTAAGCGCGGCACTTCCATTCGATCTTGGTGGGCGCGACTCTACCCCGGTCACTCTCTCTCTTTCTCCCTCTCGTTCTCGGGGGATATGGAGTTTTCGAAAAAGGAGCGATGCTCGCGTCGAGCCCACGCATTGCCCGGTCATTTTGTCCCCCCTCTCTTTTTGCTTCTTCCTCTCTCCCTCTCTATCCTCCCCGAGTATTATATTCAGTCGCTATTTTATATCTCTTAAAATTGAATACGGCATCGAGACCGAGTGCGCGCTCATGGGCAGCGATTAAAGTCGATTTTATTCCACTGCTGCGCGTCGTCGTCTCTCGCGCATTGGCGACGCGACGGCGATATATTAATAGAGCCGAGATTTTTTTCTCCCCTCAAACCGCATCCGGCGCGATAATTTTTGATGAAGCGCGCGCGGGTTTTTGAAAAAAATCTCCGCGGCTAAATAGATCGATTAAACGAGATTAGTCGGAAAACGGGACGAGAAGGAAATATGAAGAGAAGGCACGATAAAATTACGAAATTGATAGGTCGTAAGTTAGGGGGAGGAGGGTCCATACTACGGAGCTCCCCGCTGAAAACCGCTATTCAGCAAAAAATGCCTGCGCGCTCGATATATATAGAGGTCCCACCTCCCCCTCCGCACAGGCGGTTTATCGGAAACTGCCAAGTACCATGTAACCCGAACTGCTTGTCAGTCGCATAACTATAAAAGCCATTACACTTATGGAGGCGCGCGCGGGCACGAGCCGACGCGCAATAATTCTTTTTTGCTTTCTCAAAGAGAAAGCTTTGTAACGGTGAAAATTTTCGATTCCGTAATTTTGCGTTTTCTCGACGTTTTGAAGGTTTTTAATTACGA
>JAPYYQ010001620.1:0-30172 GCA_030522585.1 Anagyrus pseudococci
ATTGAATTACATTTAGTTTGATAATCATATTTATGTTTCAAATACAAATCTGAAAAAAAAACATAACGACCTCTTACTCGATAGATAAACAATAAGTCATCTGAAGCTAGATTATTAATAGAATTCGCCTTTTATACTTGCCATTGTTACACGAAAAGAAAATCATAATCAATATTGGTATCTATACATACAAAAATGGCTTGCGAAGTTCGGCATCGGACTTCGCTTCGGATAACGCTCCTCGTCACCATCACCAGTACACAAGATCAAGTATAACTAAAATCGATCGTTTTCATTAAAATAAGATACAAATAAATCTACTTGTCAACAGTATGAAAATAATCCTTGATTTTAAAATTGAGTTATAAAATGTTGTAATGAACAATTAATAGCCCTAAATAAATTAAAAATAGCCGAAATCGATTAAAATATCCCAATAATTAAAAAAAAAGTATCAACAACAAATTATTTCGGCTTCTCACTTTTATAATTTTTTAGGGTCGATAATTGTCTCCAAAGTGCAAACTGCAAGGCAAGCTGAATCAAGAGACTGTATGGCTTCATATTATAGTCAGTCTTTTTTATTGTTCTTGAATTAACGAACAACAAATGCAATCAAATTACGGATAAGTATCGTTACATATAAGGTAATTATTATCTGATCAAGTGGTAAATCGACAACAAAATGATAAAAAAATGAAATTTTTTTAGAAAAAAAAAAAAAATGTAATTACAGTTAAATAGGCCGCGCAGCGCCACTCCTGATCGTCTGCTTTTCCGTTTTGCGTTCATGAACATGTCAACAATCTGGATATGCATTGTCGCAATAACAAGTTTTTTTACAGTTGCAAAAGCGTCAATAGGTGATAGATCGCAATTTTACAGCCAATGTTTGAACAAGTGCATCGACGGAGACTGCGAAAATGGTAATGAATTTAAAGTTAACCTTTAATAGTAGATAAGCCGCACTGATTATTTAACGATTTTCATTTATTAGAGTTGGCTTTTAAGGAAAATCCACCTCTCGACTTACGACTGTTCTTTTGGACTTGTAAAGAAGACTGCAGTTATTTTTGTATGTGGAAAACTGTTGAATTTTTTCGATCACGCGGACTTGCTGTGCCTCAATTTCATGGAAAAGTAGGTCTACCATGTTTTCATTTGAAATAAACAATTATTCTAACAAGAACAATATATCTTGCAGTGGCCATTTATCAGATTTTTTGGATTACAAGAACCAGCGTCAGTCTTGTTTTCTGTTTTAAACTTTTATGCGCATGTAACTTACTACTTGAAATTTAGAAAAGATGTCAAGTCTTCATCGCCAATGTTTTTTGTTTGGACATGGTTTACAGCGGTAACACATTTGTTATGATTTATTTTAATTACACGTTACTGTGAAAATTTATTTTATTATTATTTTTTTTTGTAGATTTGTTTACACAGTTGGTTTTGGTCAGCTGTTTTCCATGCTAGAGATAAAGATTTTACAGAAGTTATGGACTACTCTTGTGCATTTTCTATGGTATTAACCTTACTGTACTGTTTACTTTTAAGGTAATAATTCTTTTGTAAAAATTTCTCTTTGAATTTTATTTATATATTCATGTGATGTATTAATTTCTTACACATTTTGTAGACTGATATGTAGAGAAGAAATTATAAACAAAAAGTTTATTGTCATAACTAGCATGTATCTAGCTACCTTATATACTCATTTAACTCACCTGTGGTCTGGTAGAATCAATTATGGTTATAACATGTTGTTCAATATTGTACTTGGTAATTAAAAAATTATTTAATGAAAATTGAATGTTTCCAATTTATTACAGTAGTAAATTTTTAGGATTGACGACGTTTGTTCTTACAATGATATGGTGGTACAGAAATCGCAAAAGCTTACCTCACATACACCTTGTTGGTTGGTTTACTGTTTTAACAGTTTCTGTGACTTTACTAGAAATAGTAGATTTCCCACCAATTTTTTGGATCTTTGATGCGCATTCTTTGTGGCATGCTTCAACTGTTCCACTTGTTCAGTTATTTTATAGGTAAAATAATTATTTACCCAATTTTTTATCTAAACGTTTTATCAACTATTACATATTTAACAGTAATGAAATTTTAGGTTTATAATATTAGATTGCCATTACCTCAGAAGGCAGTATTCAAAGTTAGAGGCTGATCGACTGTGATAATAAAGCTGTAAGACATTAAAGTATAATCTTTTTTGTAGAAAAAATTTATTTTTAAAGCATAATAATAATAATAATAAGTATAATATTGTACATAAGTTCTTATTTTACATATGAGGTAATAGATAAATAATACCTCTTTACAAGTCCTTTATATGCCACAAGACAAAGTACATTTTGAGGCAGTGAGCACATTTTAAAACGTAAAACTTAAGAAGTTTTTTCCTAAAAATGAACGGCCGATTCTATAATAATAGTAACGTCAAGCAAATTTTAAAATAGTTAAATACAGAATTTTAGATGCTACGAAAATGGGAATGTTTGCGATATAAAGTAAAAATATATGCCTTTACAACGCTTACAACAGTACGTAAATTCGACATCTGAATAATTAACAATTGTTCACATTCGTTTTAAATTAGACATATCAATTTTTGACACATTGATTAAGTACTAAAAATTAACTCTATAAGCATACCTTGACAGTATTTTGGAAAATTCTTATGCTTTAAATGAATGCATAAGTATTCAAAATTTAATAATAAAACATAAAAATTATTTATCACTTTATATCGAGATGTACGCATTATAAGCACTCGTTACTTTTCACAATATTAAAAATAAAATGAAAAGGTTAATATTAAAAACAAAGTAATGCTGCCGTTTGTACGAGCTTTTGTTAAAAAATCGACTCGAAATGGTTATTAAAAAATATTACACTTAAGTGGTAAAAATTAAATTAAAAACATTAAATAGATTGTATAATTCGACGTTAGTTTTATAAATTACAGCATATACAATTAAAGTCCGCAATGGCTATTAATAGGCATAACGACTAAGTTCTTCCAAGTCTTATTCAGACGGCGATTGGCAGTAAAATTTTTCCAACGCTCTCATAGAATTGTTTTTATAAAGTATTCAACGGGTGACACGTTAGTTATTACGTTTCGACTCCTTACATTTCACCATTTAGTTTCTTTTTTTTTAACTTTTATAATTACATCTATTTACCGGTATCTTATTAAAATATCTACGTTTACCCTTTATTCTTAATTAGAAATTCATCAGTCTTTCTGTACGTTTATATAACTTAGCACTATCAGTTAATACGCTGATAACTTATTAAGATATTTTGTGCCCGAACAGAAACTTGCAAATTTTAAAATATTTTAAAAATTTCCTTCAGTTATATTCACACTTTTAAAATATATTTAAAGAAATTCCGTATTAAAAAACGTAGTGAAATGTAAAGATTAAAAACACTTTAATAATATAAAACGCAGTCGTTGTCTTGATTAAAGAGCGCATTTAAGAAAAATCATTTTCAATGAAAGTGATAACAACAAAATATCACATTATACGTTAAAATATGGCTGTCAACAATGTGCGTGTAAGCGCCCGGTTGCAAAGAAACTTACACAAAGGGCTTTACGCGTTGACGCAATTATCCGATTATAAGTACAAAAAGAGATTTCGACACATTGTGATAGTTATTTCTGGCCCGTTTAATGTATCGTACCTTTATTCATATATGTATAAGTTTCACTTGGAGTTCTTTTTTAAACTGATAGATGGACTTTTACGCAACGTTAAGTACCATAAATTGCAGTTTAGTCACCAGTCTTTGAGTGAGCTTAAATGCACACCCGCATCCGAAAGAAAGAGCACATTTTATACAAAACACTTTAACTAACCGGTGGAAAGTTACATTATTTTCATTAGTAATCTTTCCTTCGCATTTTCATTCTATTCAATTTTAACTCTCAAATAACTCTTTCGGTTTCAATTTAAGTAAATTTCATTTTGTATAAAAATATGTTACCAACAATCAGGTATTTAAAATCTTTCAGTTATAAACTCGAGTGACACATTTTAGTGTAAATTCGTCGAGTGTTTAACCAGTGCTTCATTTTCAGGATTATCCTCTCTGTGCTTTTGCAGATTACCTGACAGCGTATGATCCGGTCTTCGCCGTTTAAAGAATCCGATTTTCCACAAAATGAGAGTAAGTAAAATGAGCAGCAGTAGACCAGCTACCACGGCTACGATTATTATCCATATGGGCACTGGTTCAGCATCTTGTTGATCTAGCAGATCTGGATAAGCAATGGTTACGGCCTAAAAACAATTTCAATATAATAGTATTTTAATATCGCTTTTTTAATATATAATTTTAATAAACACAAACCTCTGCAGAATCATCGGTCAAATTATTTTGTTGAATAACAATATTAGACGGTATAATAATTTTGGCACTAGAACCAATGTTTACTCGGTCAACTTTTGGATAATCTTCCGCCAATGTTGAATTCCATAATCTGTGGAAAAAATTACAAAAAAAGTAATCAGAATGTATCAATAGAAAAAAGAAGAATTGCAAAGGATCACTGCAAAGCCAACCTTGCTTTAATAATAATTGTTGCTTCTTCTTTCCTCTGCAGATTCGAAATCGAACACGTAATATCGAAACATTTCGCTGTTCCTGCTTTACAATTCTAAAAAAGATTTAATAATAATTTAATGAGTAATGCGTTTGAAAAAAAGAAATAACATTAGAAAAATTAAGAAATAGCAAGCTTACCATTGTAACCACATGATGCCGATGGCCATTTTTATCGACAATAATTTTAGTTGTGACAACTTTTTCAGTATCTCGTCTTCTTCGAAGATGATTCGTTAAGTTGGAATTAACGTTAAGTTCTACCAATTGACTAGGTTTCTGAGTTGGAAAAAGGGGATCGATGTCTTCAAGTCCTAGGCTTCCTTGTAAATTTAATGGATTGACTTGACCCGCTGGCACATGACACTCCCCGTTCTTTTCTCCTCCAGACGCTAAATTGTAAATAAGTTATTAAAATTCAATAAAAATGTACAATAAAAATGTGATATTTTTACAGTACCTCTCACGGTAGGCGTGTCTTCCAAGTACAAGAGCCATTTCCCATGAGCCTTGTCGTTTGCAACTTCGAACGGCCAAGAAATCACTACATCCAATGAGCTAACTTTCCAAGGTCCATCGTTGAATACTTGATACACGTGGGCGACTTTAGGGCCGACATCGTTCAATTTCTTAATAGCAGATTCGCCGAGAATCGGTCCACCATAAAGAGCCCATTGTGTTTTAGCGCTCCTAAATTTAAAAGTGCCTTTATTTACTATTGTATACTTTGAGTATAGAAAATAAAATACTACCGCTTGCTATCAACGCTCGAAAGTTTATAATAAATGCACGAGTTTCCTCTTACCCTTTAATTGAAAGTTCCGCTCTCTTCAGGACCGTGGCCTGCAAGCGGGTCGGTTTCTTCACGCTGACCTCCTTGGACGTTGAATTGACAAAGGCGATAAAGCCAATTTTCACCTCGCTATCTTCAAGATACTTAGGGTCGAACCTCACTTGTATGTTCACCGTCTTGTCCTTCTTGAACGGGTTGCCGATGGAGCACGATATGACGGTGTTGTTGTGCAAGCTACAGATTGCGGAATCGTTTTGCTTGGTGCCGATGTAGCTTAGACTGGGCGAGTGCATGAGGAATAATTGCGCCTCGTAGGCGGATTCACCCACGTTCGTCACGTTCACGTCTACCACCAGTTCCTCGCTTTCTCCCAACAGCAACTCGTAATAGTTCTTTTGTGTTGGGGAGGCTGTAATTTATTACGTTGAATTAATCGTCCGCTGTTTTTCCGTGAGCTTTCAATAACAACATTGAAAATAACGTTTGAATACGCGTTTTAGTTTTATAAAATACGCATAACATTGATTGTTAATGCTAAATTATTTTTTTTCTTACTTTGTATACATAAGGATCAAAACGAATAGGATTAAATTAATGTTTAAAACTAAACTTACGCGGTAGATTTAATTTCGCCGACAGTCTTAAGTCGCTCTCGCAAATGTCGTTGTTTCCACAGTCCTTTTGGAATGTCGCTTCGAAGACGCGCGCAGCCTCTTGCTGGTTCAAGATAGGATAATTATTTATATCGGGTAAAGCTGCACCTTCCGGCGGCATTACCGGCTCTTCTTGTATCAGTGTGTAATTCAATCGGAATTTTATAGGCGATTGTATGTCGCGCGTATTTTCCTGCAATAGCCCAAAAACGTTAATATACATGTACATATACACAGATGCATAGCCGTTGAACAGTTTAAGCTTGAGTCGCATTACCTTTAGATAAACAATTTCTTTCTGGCAATAAATGAGATTTTTGGCGTCAAGCGTAGCGACGCGACTGATGTAATGCGGCCTATTGTTGCCACTGCCAAACCAGACGCGGGAGAACTTTTTGTTGCCGGTGTAAGTCTCAGCCTCGATGTAGGACGTGAGTCTCAATTGTCTAACGTGCTCCTCCTTGACGTAAGAGGCAGTCTTGCAGCAAGCCTCGAATGAAAAGCTGTGCACGCGGCGAATAAGCACGAATATTACAACAAAATTTCTAATTTTTTTTTTTTTTTTTTTTTTACAATTATTATACGCACCAGGTGTGATCGGAATCGGGATCCTCGAAACAGCCGAGTTTGTTCGGATCGATCGGCTCCATTTTGTCGCTGAACGAGCCGTTTCTCAGGGGGAACCGTACGAACGTGACGATGTCGATGATGCGCCTGGCGCGGAGTAGAGCGACCGCGTCCTCCTCGTAAGCGCCAACGAGGAGGTCGGGATAGCCGTTGAGGTCCATGTCGATGCCGCCGCTGAGCGAGTAGCCGAAGGTCTTGAGTGGCGTCGGCGTGTTCTCCGAGCGTATCACCTGCCGGCAAATTGCATACGTACAAGAAGCCGCGCGAGGATTTCGCACTGTACCAGAGCGCAAAGAGCTTACCTGCGAGGGGCTGGTGATGAGGCCGTTCTTCGAGCCAAGGTAGATGTAGACGGTGCCCATGCCCTCGTACGGCGCGCCCACAGCGATGTCCTCGTAGCCGTCGTTGTTGATGTCCTTTAGATTGGTCAAGGCGAGACCGAACCTGCGAATAATGATAGCCTCGTGCATACATATCCGTGTGCTTGTTGCATCGACGTTACGGCTCGTTGGGTTTTACCAACGAGGCACGCGCGCGCGTGACACTCGCAGTGTATGCATTTATAGACAAAGAGAGTTTGCATATACCGTTAGAAATCGAATGACGTACCTTGACTCCTCGCGACCGACTAATTTCGTTGGCCGGCACTTGTCGCTCTCCCGGGAATTTTTGCATAGCCTCGTGTAAACATAGACAGCGCCGCCTTCCTTCTTGCCGTAATAAAACGGCGCGGCTACTATTAGATCCGACAGCCTGCGTATGGTCGTGTACGGTTAGAATTTTCAATTGCCTATCGCAAATATGTAATGTGTAGCTCGAAATTTTGCGTTACACTCACTTGTCGCCGTTAACGTCAGCAGAGGTGAGCTCGTAGCCAAAACTCGAGGCGAATTGCTCGCCGTTGAGGCTCATTGTCACTTCCATGGTTGGCTTCTGGAAGTGAGGCGTAAAGATGACGACCTGCCCGGAGCCGTTCGACCGGGGCGCACCGGTCGCGTAGGCCAAGCCGGTGCCGAAGAAGTCGCCAAACGTCACCGACATACCTATAATACAAGCCAACAATTTACCATCTACATATCTCTGAATTTCGTTGTCGTTATTTTTCATTTCTGGCGCCTGTTTCTATCCACTGTACAGCAGAATAATAATAATAAAAAAAGAAATCACGCAATAAAAAGAAAAGAAAAAAAGAAACCCAAACTGCCGCACTTGCTGGTCGTAAAAGTACGTGCCTGGTCCGACCACAGAGGTGTTAGCAGGTCGAAGCGACAGAGAGAGAGCGGCCTTTTTCTTCCCCCGCAGGGCGCACCTGCAGCGCAGGCCCGAGGAAAGGACAAGGCTCTCTTTCTCTCTCCTCAGCGCTTTTAAAGGAGCGGGCAGGTAAAGGGAGCCGTGTGACTCACCCAAATAGCTGTACTTGGATACGGGCGAGTCCTCCTGCATGGGCGAGCTGTAGATTATCGTGTCCTTGTAGATGAAATCGTCGGAGACGGTGATGGCGTAGATGGCCCCGCGCCAGGTATAGGGGCCCGGCATCCCTATTACCGCGTAATCCCCCGTCGACGTGAGGGCTCCGCTCGTGCCAGCTTGACAAAAGCCGAACTGCTCGTGGGCTCTGCGTTAAAAACGCGCGTGTCTCTCGTTTATTATTTTCTTTTCTTCTTTTTTTTTTTAAATAAAATAAAAATTTGATCGTGCATGCGTAGATACCTCAGTGTTGGCTTGCCCGAGCACGGTTTCTTCAAGTCCTGGAATTTTAGATCCTGGGTGAGGATGTAGCACTGGCCTTGGCCCCATTGCGAGTCCTTGCTCTTCACCACGTGACGGTGGGCGCAGACCTGATGGATACGTTATATTTGTATATATTAAGTCGAACACATTAGAAAGGAAGGATCGCGTGAGAGAGGCAATGTGTTTTATAAGTTGGGCATATACGTGAAAGTATTGGGGACGTAGGACGCGTGCGGCGATGTTGATTCGGAGCAAACACTGTATATTGTTTAAATTGACTGTGTGAGTGTGTGCTAAGAGGATTGGGGACTTTGATGCTCTTATTCCGGATTTTAACATAAAAGCCGCCTCGAGTAGGCCTATTTAAATATTTGCCCAAACGAAAATCGCGTGACTTTTATCTTTAATAGCGCGACAGAGAGAGGCAAAAAATTATTCGGTATATTATATAAAATTAATAATTGTTTCTCGATTATGTTTACGTAACGATTAGTTTTCTTAATACTCAGCGTAATACTACGCTTTCGTAAACGTGCATTATAACGCTGAGCTCGAGAGAAAAAGAAGCGGAGGGAAAAAATGGTTAAACATCCGGCTAGAGCGCGTCCGGCGGTACATGCAAAATCAACATCGGAATAGCGGATAATCAAGTGACTCCTTCAGCCGCGGTGGAGTTATCCTCCTCCTTAAAAGGAACTTCTCTCTCCGCTATACGCAAAGAAGAAGAAAAAAGGAACGAATATAAAAACAAGCAAAAAATAAAGCGAGTCGAAAAATAAAACTGCCGGTAGAGGGATGAGATTCGCTGTGGCGGCGCGTTTAAAGGGGCCTCGCGTATACAAGCTCGGGGCATCCGTCGTCGGCGCGGCGCAACAATTCGAATCGCGACGGGACACGCTGATTTATGCGCCGAGTTTACAGGAGTCCAAGGGGCACCGGGGTAAGAGGGGGGACGGGTTAGCAAGGCGTAATGGGCGCCTTCGACGCGCATTTTTTCCGCGCGCCAAATTCCACTCGGCCACTCTCTCTCTCTCTGTCTCGCGAGCGTATTATGCAAAGTGCTCTCGGGTCCAGTTTCCCCGGAGAGAGGCAAAGGAAGGAATAAGAGTTGCTGGTGTGTAAGGGGAGGGGAGGGGAAGACAGGGGGCTCTCTTACCATGACTTTGCCACCGACGCCGGCGCTGCGGACGGTGACGCCGAGCCACTGGCCATCCTTCACCTCGTTGATCTTCGGCGGCTCCAGCTCGTCCGTGTCGGTATCTGTACGTTGGGAGAAAGAGGGGAGAAAGAGAAAAAGCGCCCAGGGCGCGCGTTAGATATTGCGGCCGACTCGATGCATACGCGTCGCCCATTTACGTGGCTGGCCTGCCTTTAATTAAGTCCTCGAGCCTCGTCAATGCCACGGCGCGTACCACCTCTTGTCCAATGCAAGTTTCAAGGATGCATTTGGAATTTATTATTATTATTATTATTATTATTTTTTATTAAGAAAAAAACACACAAAAGATGTGGTGCGTATGTCAAGCGTCGCTCGAATGGGCTACGGTGATGCCTGTATTATCTTTCTGTTTTGTTCTTCTTCTTTGTATCAAAACTTTTTCCCGATTTCCGGACGTTTCGAACACATACGCGTCTATGGCTCTTTTACTTTTACTTTTCATATATATTCTTTTGTCGCATTATTCTTTTGTCCTTTAAAAACACTTTTATCCTTGGCACATAACATTATGTTAAAAGACCAAAGTTCCCCAATAAAATATATCTTACGATCAAATTGTTAGATTTATCCGATCTACTAAACATCAATTTTGTTAAACAGCTATATTCACCGTATCCACGAGAAATTCCCAGCTAATACGTAAACAATGTAAAACAATCGCGATTTCTAAATCGAATTCAATCTGTTGAGCCGCGACGGTTAAAATATATATATAGCAACAACAACGAATATCACACTATACGGCAGCCGTAAGCCCGCGCTTTTCTTATACATATGGCGAGTGCAAATACGTGACTCTGCCCTCGGGCCGGGAATTCGCATAAAGTTCACTCGTATATACAGTAAAGAGGTTTGCGTCTCGAGGCACGTTTCTTCTCGTAGTCTTCTAGAGTAGGTCTTACGAGAGCAGTTATCGTATTCTCGGCATATAGCCCCGGCGAATGGCTTATCCCCCTCTCGCTCGGCTATATACTAACCGCATGAATTTTCGTCAAAATCGTTTGCACATTTTTAACCTCCCTCTCCTCCTGCCCCTCGGCCCTAAAGAGAGACGTCCGTTACATTCCCCCTTTTTCTTCTTCAATTTTATGCGAATTCCCGACATTTCGTGCGTGGAGACAGGTCGACGGTGGTTTGTTAAAAGTGGCTTATTATAATGGTACATGTTGTTTATTATTGAGTTAATCAAAATCAAAATCTCTTTTAATAACAAGAATAAAAAAAACATAAAAATCGGTCGTTCGCAAGCAGGCAAACTGGTTAATGTGGCAGTTAGTCCTGTATATATATTAGTCAAGTAAAAAACAAAATGCTGATATCTCAAACTGTTAATAATCGCTTTGATTAATTGATCATGACAAAATCGAAGCCATAGACAAAGCTAGGCTGCGACAGCCGCTCTTGCAATCGATGCAACATCGCAATGGGTGTATGTAGTTATGATGAGATCGGTCGAAATTTATGTTAACTTGGCAAATGTGTAAACAAACATCATCGTTATCGCATGTGAAAGAAGAAGAGGGAAGCAGATTCGTTGATGATATCGCGGAATATACAGTGCCGGGCCTTGTTCCACGGCCTCTTTATATGTAGGAAGCGGGTTAAGTGTTAAAACGAAGCGAGAGAGCCGAGTCACCCCGGCGCGAGGCCGCGAATAAGGTATATATACACCATTTCCTCGTGAAGGCACTCGCGCTCGGCAAGCTCTCTCCGTGGGATATTTACGATTAGTATCGGGGATTGACA
This sequence comes from Anagyrus pseudococci, assembly GCA_030522585.1. NCBI lineage: Eukaryota > Metazoa > Arthropoda > Insecta > Hymenoptera > Encyrtidae > Anagyrus > Anagyrus pseudococci. Next base: position 11,405 of record JAPYYQ010001620.1, read on the forward strand.
TAATGCAGCTTGTGCACTCGGCTGATGGTATGTAGTATATCGTTTGGGTTATTGCTGAGCCGTGCGAGAATGAAAAAGAGAGAGAGAGAGAGAGAAAAAGAGAGATATGAGCCGAAGTGTGCGACATGTACAAGGATGGAAGTTTGAAAAACAAACGGTCGATGTATTGAAATTAAAAATAAAAGAAAACTCATTGTCATTCATGTAGTCAATCGATTAAAAACGAACTCCGCTGCTTCACTTACTTGTGTCGTACAGAGTGCCCTCGGCTTCATGGACAACCAAAACATAATTTTGCGTAAGTTAATTGTTCTCGTCTTTGTATTTGTTTTTTATTTAGTTAATGTTAAATATAGTGAATTACAGACTTAAAATATAATAGGGATGAAAGGAAATGGAAATTTGAATTTTCAATGACATTATCCGCTGTATAATACGGCTGTCATTGATTTATTCGTACGTATAGTTTTGACTTTTAGGAAAGCTTGCGATAAAATGCACGTTATATATGCTGAATTTTTGCCAGTAAATACGCTTTGCTATATGTAAATTGGTTAACTTTTTGTATGCTTTGAAATATACCGTCGATAGAATACTTTACTGTTATATTTATATGAATAAAAGCCACCACAGAAGTAAATTAGTAAACTAAGTTTATGACTAAAGTTATACCATTATTTTTGTAACTCTACAATATTAATCTACTATTCCGATTTCATGTAGTCTTATCGTGTGTGACCATGTATTTTATGACTTTTTAATATAAGCTATGTATGTTAAATAAATAACTCTTTGCTCGTCGAAACAAATTGATAATTGTATAATAAACATATTGAGTAGAAATGTATAACTTAAAAATAACTTATGTATCATCGTAAATTTGGAAAACTATCTTTTAAGACAGTTTTATTGCATAAACAAATAAACAAGATAAGAAACGAGCAAACGAGTTCCAATCGAATTATTTGGTCAAAGCGATAAGGATTCCATAGTTATTTTTAGTTATACAGTATAAACGACTTGTGAAAAAAAAAACAATCAAAATTAAGCGGCCATCAGGCACTGGTGTACATTTGTTTAACGCGCCTTTTCCCTCGACCGCAGCCAATTATTTTTAATAGCCACGATATTCGATAGAAATGAAAAGGAGAAAACAAATCCGTGACTCTTGTAACTTCCTATATAATAATGATAATACAGCAAGTACGGGACGATCTTTCCCACAAAGTTTTTTTTCCCCTTCCCCATAACGTGTCCCATAGCGAAGCGAAAAAAAAAACTATTGGAAACAGCCTCGAGGAATCATTAAGATTAAAACATCGAGATAGCGCTCGTATATATGCGAGAGAGAGAGAGCCCATACGGACTATGTTGGAACGGTTATACACACCAGCGCCATACGGCATTAATTTCACGCCATCTAAAACGCGCGAACGCTTGTCTCTCTCTCACGGCTCATCGTATATAGCCCGCCCTTCCTTTATCCCTCCAAAGTGTACGCGTTATCTCGGCCAGTCCCCAAGTTCCCAGAAATAAAAAAAAGTAAAATCGTTAAATAAACTTCAGCGACGACACACGTCTCTTATCGGGCTCTGCGAGAGCGATAACGTGAACGTGTACACCGGTGTACGAATAGCCGCGCACGCGTGCGTTTATATAGTGCGCCGCGAAGGCAATAGGTAAAATTGAAATGAACGGAATAAAAAGCACTTACTTATTTGTCCATCGGTGATGACCTGCTTGCAATCTCGGGTCCGAGTGCTAAGCGGACATTGCCAGAGTGCACCGGACCTGTTGGTGCCCGGCTGAAGGTTCTGGTCCAGCGGTGCTCCGACCAGCATCCTGCGCAAGCATATAAAATACAACGTGAGCACACACAGTTTCTGCGCACCTATACATACACACGCATACAGAGCATAGAGAGGCAGTACGTGGCGACATCGCTTTTAAAAAATGCGCTAATGGGCCCCGGCTTCTCTCGCCCCCGCGAGAGAACGTACGGCCTTGCGGATTCTCGGCTTGTCGTTTAATTGGAGCGGATTCTGGGCTCTCCCCGGCTGGACTGTAAGGCCAGGCTTAATTGGAATTTAATCAGCAGCAGCAGCAGCAGCTTGGCGAATATCTCGAGAAAGAGAGAGAGAGAGAGAGAGAGAGAGAGAGAGAGAGAGAGAGAGAGAGAGAGAGTCCAACGGAGCTATTCTAACCAGCGAATCCCCGAGATCGTTGTCAATTTAGGAATTGGCTAATGATATGAAATGCCAGAGAGAGAGAGGGCGAGAGCCCTATAGTAAATCGGAGAACAATCGCAGCGGAATATTCAGCGTTGCTCTTCCAACGAATTCCGCGCGGTTATATCGGACGGAACGTTGTACGGCGCAAAAAGAGAGCCGGAGCGACAAAAAAATTATTATTACATGAGAGCAGATAAAAAGCCTTTCCGCGTTATCGCCCGCCTCGGCTGCGATTGTCAGCTGAAAAAGACGTATACTAAAATGCCCCTGTATCTTTCCCGCTTATTTCATGCCGATGATATATAAATATACACAAAAACCCAATGGCCTACATTTCCGCATGACAACAATTACGTTATAAAGGCGAAATAATAGCTTGTAAAACGTCGTCTATATGCACACACAGGAAAACACACGCGATACCGTGGCTGCGGCCGAAAAAGAAAAGGAGAAGCCATGAGAACAGCGCGCAACTGCGGCAATATAACAAGAGGACAAGTCAATCGAGCGCCAGTTTCATAACATCCAAATCAATTCAGCCGGGGGGGGGGGTGAGGGACTGTGCCGCGCGCACGTGCTGCACAGATTGCACACGCGAGCACAGCCAGACGGAGAGAAAGAGAGTCCTCCTCCTCCTTCTCCTCCGACTCGCGAGTCTGTAGAAGGGGTCACGAACCCGAGCGAGCGCGCGTGCACCGAGAGCGCGACGATTTAGCCATAAAAGCTCGGATAAAAAAAAGGAGAGCCGGCCGATAGCGCGCGGCACTCCGATATCCGTGCGCACGCCCCTCGTGTACACCTACGACGTATCTATATAGGTGTGTGTGTGTGTGTAGTCACGGAGGACTGCTGGCTGTACAGCAGAAAGCCAGGGTTAGGGGAGGATGTATCCGCGGCACGCGAGCCACGCATTCCAGACACATCCCATCTTACACGAAAATAGTAGACGGAGAGGGATATAGAGATGCTGCGCCGGCTCGAGGAAAGATAAAGGGATACGCGTGTGCTGTCTGCCGGCACTGCTGCTGCTGCTGCTGCGAGGCGCGAGAGAAAGGAAAGGAGTCATCTATCCGCTCCTTCGGCTGTATGTAAGCCTCGCGTCTCTCTCTCTCTCTTTTGTCCGAGCTCCATAGCCGCTCTCGTCGCGCGCGTGTGAGAGGACTTGCGTGTAGTGAGACCAGCCGCAAGAAATATGGATGGGCGGTAAGAGTAAGAGAGAAAGATGAGGGAATTTATTTATAAAGGCGCGCCGGCCGGGCTCTCTCTCTCTCTCTCTCTCTCTCTCTCTCTCTCTCTCTCTCGCTATATTTCCGAAGGGAAAAATTCTCAAGCGATAAAGAGAGCCAAGTTGAGAGGGAGAGAGTAAGTGAGCCCGGCCGGCTTGCAGCTCTCTTGCTGGAATTGAATGAATCACGCCCGCACAAGAAAGAGAGAGAGAGAGCGACTTGCTGGCGGAGGAAATGGAACACGCTTCGATAGTCCTCCTCGCGCCTACACTCTCGCTCCCTCGCGGCTAATCATCCGTTCTCCCTCTCTCTCCTGCACTGCAGTTTCCACATGCGTGTCTCTCGCACGTTTTCCTTCCGCGCGCGGTTATCTTCTCACGGATCGAACGCGCTGAGCGCCGATCTCTCTTTTGTTTGCTCGCTGTCTTTATACATATAGATATACGCCCTGCGAGCATTCGAGTTTCATAAACTTCGAAGCAACGTCAACACTTTCGTGGATCGACTATAACGCGATGACGACCGATTGATTTTGATGAATGAAGCTTTTTCTCTGATATTTTTTAATTGACTGAATCATACCGATGCCCCGCTCGCGTTAAGTGACGTATATAATTTTACGCTCGCGTGAGACCAGAATAGGTTTTTTTTTAAAGGGGGAAGATTTCGTGTGATTATCGTGGGTTATTATTTTTTCTTTTTCGTAGCTAACACGTAAATAGATAATGTGTTGATGACCGCGGGAATTAATTGAGTTTCATTGTCGATGTTATAATAAACTTGCTGAATTGAAATTTCGCTGGAACGTATATTCAGCGAGAGAGCGGCTTCTCTTTTTTGTGTTTCTTTGAAAATTCAAACGCTTTTGCGGTCGTATATATACGTTTGATAAACGAAGTTAACTGACTGGTTTCATTTATATTTACGAACGGAAATCATTTCCCGTACGATTTATCGCAATACCCGCGAGCTCGAGAAAGAGAGAGGGGTGGGGGTGGAGAAGAGGAGATGCGAGGCTTGCGCTATAAGCTTGATTTACTGCGCTTCGCGATTATATAGATTGTATTGGATAATTTTATGGCGAGCGGCCGCATCTTCAAAGCTCCATCGCTTTTATGCGATATATATCTCTCGTATACGTCTCGTTTTGCCTCGATAAAACTCCCCCTCTAACTATACATGTCGATTAGTCTATTTTTTGAATATTATATAGTAGTATATTTAATTGCATATTTTGAAATAAACAATACACGCTTGCAACACGGTATCAAGAAATTTTCAGGCTCGAGCTGCACAAATAAGAGATTCGTTTTGACAAACACACGTGTTTTCGCCGCTTTAAAAATAGTTAAGCCTCAGAGAGACCTATGATTCAGCGACAGATAACATAGGTTTAGCCCGGGAATACTCGTGTCCCCGATTGCAATGCCAATATTCTCGCTCTCCCCTTGGCTATATTATATTTCAGCTAACGTGTAACATTTCAGTGGTAGCACTATATGCACACATACCACTACCGACGACGACGTAAAACTGTACGAGAATGTAAATTAAAAAAAAAATCGGTTTGATTCAAGTCAACGAAAAAAAAAACACGCCACTCTTTCACAACCGGTAGTAATCAACGGCTTCGTTTTTTCTCTTCGTCGCATCGGCCTTTAACATCAAAGTGTCTTAGGTTAATTACATCGTGTGTGCCGTTACGAAATCACGCAAGCGCTCTTCCACAGTCGTATAACGCTCAACATTAATCGACGATCTAATCCGCGCGTATATACTCGCAAAGTCTATACACCAAAAAGTGTGTTATATTCTCGAACTGTTGATCTAGCGGTTTAAAAATAAGGTTTCAAGAAAAATATAAATCATAAAATTTTAAGGAAGACCCGCGGCTGAAACGACCTCGTTATCCTCAGCTCGTGTCAGAGGCGAGGAGGTAAGGCAGTAAAAGAGCAGACCGGCGATCAAGTCGTGTAAACAGCGCGTCTCGAGAGAGCCTCGGACGCGCTAACGGCCTGACCGAAATCTCGCGCGGGCGCGAACCCGGCGGGAGGGAAAAAGTGCACGCGGCCGCGTTTCTCACGCTGCCCCTCCATCGTATACGCATACTGATCCAACGCGTCAGTCGGACTACGTTATCTCATCGGTATTTTTAGCAAAGGAAAAGAGAGAGAGAGAACATAGACGTTTCGAATTCGCCTCGGAGCCCAAATAGCCGGCCCCTCTCTAACTGGCGCTTAGTCGTTTTGGTATCGAGAGCCTCTATACATACAAGCTGCGGCTCTACATAAGCGATCTAAATACCTCGCCGCCGGCAATCCGACCGTTCCATACGCTCTTTTGATAATTGCCCACAAGCGCTTGCAGGTATACACTCACGCGCACTCCTGTACACTCTCTCGCTTTTTTATTATTCTCGCATCTCGCAATCTCTGAGATGCAGCCTTGAATTTACGTACTCGCGTGCGTGTATGTATCTTTTGTGTCGCGCGAGAGAAGAGCGTGCATTTTTTCAATGAGCGCTTATCCTCGGCTTCTCTAAAGGACAGCGAGTCGGCGAGTTGATAGCGTGAATAATCAGTTTTACACCTATACGGCGCGTGTTACGTCCGCGCGGCGGCGTTTTATTGTCGATTGGCTTTATCAGTGCCCAGTTCACGTGCGATGCTTTACGCGGCCAACTTTTTCTTTCACTTAATGCGATTCTTCTCGCTCTCTCGAGGTATACCGACGGCACGCACGTGCCACCATGTATATATCATCGTACGGCGCATGATTTTTCTATGTAACACTGGCCTGGAATTCAAAGTGGCGATGAACGAATTCTTATTACGTACAACGCACAGCCGAGAGAGCTATAAAAGTCACGGAAAACACTTGCTCCGAAAAAATTGACGATTTCGGAGCGCGCACAGGCTGCGCCTCGATCACCGCGAGCGTCCGTTCGTTTTTCAATCAAACGACAGGCCTAGCTTAGTCAGCTAAATCAACAAACTCACTCCCACGCAGCTGCGGCCGAATTCACGTATCGCGGTATTCAGATATGCTTGCAACGAAGCCGATAGAGCGAGAAGAAGAACAGCGGAGAGAGAGAGTGACTTACCAGCTGATGTGTCGGGGCGTGGAGTCGGTGTGCTCCTCTTGGTGCTCGGCCACGGAGAAGCCGAAGTAGCTGCCCGATGCTCCGCGTTTGACTATGGGTATCCGGGGATCGAGATTGAAGCCGAGAGCCCCAGTCGCGAGCAGCAGCAGCAGCAGCAGCAGCAGCTGCGCCGACGTGTGGCTTGTTTTCATCCTGGCCATGACTCTCTCGCGGGGAGGATACTCGCTCCCCCGTCTTGTTGGAATGCTCTCGCAGGGGTTGGAACGACGATTGTCCTGGGGCTGCGGTGGACGGGGCTAAACGTGTGGCTGCTGTCGCTCAAGAGACGTGTACGCGCATCGTCGAGCCGATTACCGTGTCGCGCGCTGCTCGCGCCTCGCCGCTCTCCACTACACGTCTCCTTTTCCCTTCTTCTCTCCTCTTTTTCTTCTGCGAGCCAGCAGCAGTAGACTCGAGTAGAGCCGCGCCTCCTCCTCCTCCAGCTCTCTCGCTTCTCTCCCCCGTTCTCACCTTTCCGAGCGAGATTTCATTTAGCTCTCCAGCACACTGCTCTCTCTGCCTTCCTCCTCCTCCGCCTCCTCCTCCTTCTTCACCACTCCCTTCTCTCTCTCTCTCTCTCTACCTTTCCGTGTCTCACCTTTACGGCCGGCAGCAGCACGCACACGTACTCGCTGCACCCATACAGCCGGGCTTTTCTATACACACTCTCTTGCCAGCGGGAGAGCCCGGCGAAGAGGAGAGAAAGCAAGACGCGCCGCACCGCCAACACCGACTAGCAGCCCAGACGAGGAGACGATTATTCTCTCCTCCTCCTCCACCTCTTCTCCTCTCGCTTGTATATACTTCGCGGAGTCGAAGCTAACCACCCACGCACGCGCTCGCTCGGCCGGAGATTGCTGCTCTTTCTTCCTGCGCCTGCTGTTGCTGATGCAGAGGCTTATAATGTATTTCTTGAAAACAGCCACGATCCACCGGACACACGCACAACACACGCGCGAGAAAGAATCGAAAGAGATTTGAGGCCCTTTCGCGAGAAAAGAGTAATATAGCTGGACCGGCTAGTCGCGCTTATCTGCATCACTTGCTCGATCCCCCGGTTTTTCTCCTTCGAGCCGCGTTTTCCAGACGAGCACGCACCCACGCACACACACGCGCGCACAGTTTGCTCTCTCTCTCTCTCTCTCTCTCTCTCTCTCTCTCTCTTTTCTCTCCTTATACTCCTTTCGGAGTCCGGAGTCGGACTGCCTGGAGAGAGAATCGGAGAGCGCGCGCGCGGACAACACACGCTCCTTCCTTCGCGCTGGCTCTGCGTGCACTGGCAGAGTGGCAGACTGGCAACCACGAACGGCAAACTAACCGCTCTCTTTCTCTCTCTCTCTCTCTCTGCTGCTCTTGTCGGGGGATAAAGAGAAGCGAAGTGAGAGAGAAGGAGAGAACGATCCGTAGGTGGCGGCTCAACGTCACGTGATCGCTCAGTTATATACCTCTCCTCCCGTGCGCGCGCCTTTCTTTATATCTGTGTGTGCAGCTCCGTGCGCGCGTGTATTTGTGCTCCGTTCTTTTTCCCTGATATATAATACTGTACTCTCTCGCTGTTGCCTTTGACGGGCGCGCGCGCGCGAGAGAGAGAGAGAGAGAGAGAGAGAGAGAGAGAGACTTGCTCCGAAGCCGGTTCGCGCGGCCCGCTATATGTCCGGATGGAAGAGAACCGCAGTGAATATACTCCCTCTCTCTCTCTCTCTTGGGTTCTGTGCAAGTGTCAAAATCATGAGGATAGACCGACAGTGGGGGAGGAAGAGGAGGGGTGAAAGGAGGGCTAAGGATAAGGGGGGGGCTTAGACGCGCGCCGGCTGTTGTGATTTAACCGCACCGACGAGGCTTGCGCTCGCGCTTGTAAAACGCTTTCAAGTGCCGGCGTGGAAAACTAATGGCTCGGGGAGAGCCTGTGTTTTTCCTCTGACACCCCCGCTCTCTCTCTCTCTCTGTTGGTCAGGCTGTCTGTATAGAGAGGGAGTAATTCGAGATGCAACGATGAACGATGAAGCTGCGGAGAGGACGGGCTTTTCTTTCTGCCTGTGTACACAGGGGAGGGCTTTTCGGAGCGAGAAAGTTAGAGGGGGGCTTTGTTTAACGGCGCGTGTGTTGATCGATCGCGTGAAAATCTCGGAGCTCGAGCCGTGCGGTTATACACACGCGAGAGCGCAGGCACCGAGAGTTGCGCAAGTGCACGCGCGCGTCACACCCGCGTATTATTTTTGTATTTTTGCTCGAAGGAATGCGACTTGCGAGTGTTTGTTTGGCCTTTTAAAAACGTACACAAGCAGCGATTTTGTTTGTTGACGCGCTTGCGAGTGTGAAAACGCGGCTTTTCCGCGTGGAATTTGTTCAGCCGCGCGCGGGGCCGAATTTATCAAAAGCGTTTTTGGCTTAGGCAGTCGCGTATAAGGTGTGCGCGCATAAAATATGAAGGGCTTCGTTAATCGTTGGACTATAAATAAAGCCAGAGAGCGGCTTTGAACTTGAAATACGCGTATACATAGATACGTACGCGTCAGAAGAGGCAGGTTTGAGAACTGTTTGAAAGAGCCGCCCATTATCCCTCTCCCAACTCCCCTCAAGAGGAGTTATTTATTTGCCAGGTGGTAATTGATATATGCTATCCCTTCCGAGCTTTTGATTGTTTGCCTGGATATTGTGAAACGCCTTTATTCCAAACGATCAAACCCGAAGGCGTTGTAAATATTTTTACGAGCTATTTTCGTGCGGCCGCGATCATCGAGAGATATCTAGATTTCCCGTCGGATTTTTCACTATGATTCGACCAGTTTTTAAATTACTTAGGTTTACAAAGGAATATTTTTTTTTATTTATGCTCGAGCGTACATTTAAGACGCTTTTTATTTATCCCCCACGTAAATTTCGCGTTTATAGCGAACGAAATCGTATAGCAATAACATAAATTAGCCCCGCTTACTTTTTATTTACGATATCCGAAGAATCATCGTAAAAAGTTAATGACGATTGTTAAAATGATTCGGCTCGCGCGCGAAACTGACTTTATTATAAGGTCTGCCCTTGGAATTTATCCGACGTTTTTTTCTCCGTCGGCTCGCAATTAGAAAGAGCGCAATACTTCAAGCGCTCACTTAATCCTCAATTCAGCAACTCAATTTAACTTCGCACGCAAAACTGTACATAAGCGCGTTACAAAATTGTCGCCGTTTAGAATGACGCGTAACTTCCTTAACTATGAATCACGTTTTTTTTATCATATTTACACTGCGACGTTAATCGAGCTCGTCATCTTTATTAAAAATGTCGGTTGTACTCGAATTGCGCCGGGGCATAAATTACTCGACGCGCGCATAATTCATTTTAGTCTCGCGCTCCAATTTAACGTTAATTAGCTGTTTATTTCGCGCGTAAACGGCTGCTCTCGAGGCAATTAGCTGCCTATTAAAAGTATTTATTGTTTTTCGTTTCTAACCCGCAACGAAAACTACGAAGTCTAACACACGACGTGTGTCTATATGCTATAAATCACAAGGTTGGGCTTGTCAAAGTCAATAAAGCAACAAACGCCGATCATTTACAATGATTTATTATTGCTCTCTCGGGCGCACTCGAGACTAACAGCATTTATACATGGTTATTGGTATATTCTTTTCTTTGCATGTTATCTCTTATTCAACTTGTTGTGTACACTATGTATATATCGCTTCCTTGATAAACAATGAAAATTAACGCTCGCGCGAGCCTCTGCAATTGATTCGGCCGGTTGTTTTTCTTAAAGAGAAGAACACATTTATAGCTTAGTTTAATAAAGACGCGCACGCACCGATTGCCGAAACACACAAGGAGCTTTCGGTTGCGTAGGGCTTATTGGAATTAATTACATATTTGCGGTATAATACAATTAAAACAATTTCGTTAGATCAAAAAATTCGTTCGAAAATTTTTAATTTTGCATTGTTAACAAGGACTATAAAACTAGATGAGGATAAAATTATAAAAATATTTTATTCTTTGCGATCGATACAAAATTTCACTTGTATCCGATCATTGGAATGTAGTCGAACGTGTGGAGGTATAGTGTGATTCTTTCTTCAAAATTGCAAATTCGAATCCGATCAGTCGTTTTTTAAGTTTTTGCGAGAATTTAAAAAGTTGAGTGACTATACTGCTATTTATATAATACACAATCATAAGTTTAATTTACTGCTATTTATAAACTCTCTGGTAAAATAATCGACGTTTCAACTACACCGAGGGAAGTATTCGAGTAAAAATAACTGTAGTATATTCGCGATAAATTTATAAATTTTGTTTAAAATGTTTCGTCTTATTTTATTTTATAATTTTTTTTTTGGTGAAACTGGTTACAAATATCTTTAAAAACAATAAATTTGTCTTTTATATTATTTTTAAGTTCTTCGCAAAAATTCATCTATTTTTACTCCGTTAGATTTGCCTGTAGGAAAACAAAGGAAGTAACACGATAAACGAAGGGGGTTGGTGGCATGTAAGGCTTCGAGAAAATCTTATACCGACGCCTTGGTAAAAAAAAACAAACATGACGCGATAATATTTAGCGCATCTTCCTAATTTTTATAAAATATTTCTTTTAGTATAGAATAAAGATACAATATCTTCATTTGTAACATTTTTATATTCATATACGCACGTTTTCACTTTGTATATAGTAACATACTGATATTCTTCATTTCAGTTAAGCAATAACAAGACGACATTATCTTTCTTAGCGTAAGACACAAAAAGAAGTATTTAACAAGTAATAGCTTATTGATTTACACGACATGTATACTGCTCGCCATTCGATTAATTCAATGGTTTTACAGTTATTTGAGATTGTTTTATAAAACACAATGTATATAAATGTACATGTAATTATAATTCTTAAATTACTCGTGTTATATATTACAGGCTAAAAGCTTTCGTGACAAATTTTTAAACGCTCGCAGAAATTATGATAATGGCCAATAGAAAAAAAACACGCTATAGCGCAAAATCACGCGATCGTTTATCAAAAATGACAAGCCAATGCCTCGCAAACTTTGAAATTCAGCGTAATAAAAGAAACGATAAAAACACTCGCCAACGACGCGTACAGCCTCGAATTGCAGTTTTAAACAAATTACATAAATTTTTAGCATCGCCAAGCCGGAAAAGAAGAAGAGAGGAGAATGAAAAACGAAGAATCGGCATAAATTGACGATAAACGAGGCTTACAGGGGGAAGGGGGGGGGGCACATGGCACTTTGCCGACGAAATTTTCGAGTCGTAAATATTTAACGGGCCAGCGGCTCTCGCATTGCGACAACAACTTTTTTTTTTACCCTAAACAGTTCCGTATACGCTCGACTTGCGCGAGATGTTCAACGAAGCGCGTCACGGGAGCCCCGTAAATTACACGCGCTAAAGCGAATTGAGCCGAGACAAAGAAAAAAATAAGAAATACAAAATCCTTGTTACAAAGTCGTAAGAGAAGAGCAACAGAGAAGAAGGAATCTCAAAAGCACGAAACTAAGCTGATCTTTGACTCGCAAGCTTCGTCACCGACAATTCCCGAGGTCTTTCCCCCCCCCCTGTACACCGAGCGTGCAGTTATACGAGCTCTCTCACCTCTATCCGTTTTGTTTAACGTAAACGAAAGCAATCCAATTGTCGTGTGTTTGCTCTTACTCACTTTCTTTTTTATCCCCCGTTAACGCGGAGGGGAGAGAGGGACTGTCGGAACGGGCGGAGGGATACGATGGACAGATGTGCCGACTTTATTCCGCGCGATTCTCCGCGAGATCAAGCTAATTGAGAGGATGTTAGTTAAACAGCGTGAAAGCGATACTGTCGCATCTGCGACGGCTCGGTTACCGCCGGCTTTGGCTATGTCATTTTTGTCGCAGGGAGCCTATTTCAGGCGTTTCTTTTTTTATTCAACGTAATGCAAATTGCTTTTGAAATAAAGTAGATGAATAATCAGCCTTTTTTATTACTGTAAATTGCTATATTGATTTTGCATATTGATCGATGGTTTTCTTGGATTTTTTTGCCATTTTTTTTTGTTGATACGCAATAGTGATCGCTAAGACTTAAACATCAATTTAGATACTTAAAACTATTTTTTTTGTGGTTCAAAAAATATTTTGAATGTAGTTAAGAAAAGTTGTACAGTGTCTTTTTTTTGTTCTAACTATATTTAAATTGGTACACAACTATAGTATATTCAATATGTTATATTCTTAACAGTTATATATATATATAAATATGTATAATTTTGAACACCATATTTTCAATACATTTTATTTTCAATAAATTATATTTTTCTTAAAATTATTAAAAATATCTCGTAAGTATACGAATGATAAGAAATAATCTTAGTTTAAATTAGGAATAATTTTAAATGACAATTAAGGTCTTAAAATTGTCTCAATATACGGCCTTGCTGCATCTTTAGCATGTATTAATTGATTAAGTACATACTGAATAAAAAATAATATAATGTAATTATCCTCTTTAAACTTTATGCATCCTTTAACACATTGCAAAACAATAAAACATTTATAACAATAATCATTGTAGCTTACTTTTTTTGATGTATAAATAATCAAATCATTGGTATACATTACAATTCAATACTACCCTAAAACATTTATATAAAGGACAGCGGTTTAATTTTAGTGCTAAGTAACAGAGGTGTGTTTTTTTATGGAAGCACCCAAGACCGCTAAACAATGCATTAGAACACTGTACATTGAAACATTAAACAAGATTTATCACAGAGGATACTTTTTTGCGAATTCGCAAATTCAAAATTGGGGTTTCCATATGTACAATACTACATAAATATGGTACAAAAGTTCATTTAAAATTTAGTAAATCAAACATTCTTATTATATAACGATATAAAGCATTTGGAAATCCCAATCTTATATAGGCCTTAATTCGTTTTTTTTTCTTTTTATAAATATCAGTTTGATACTTTTAATTATTTTTTTAAATAATGAAAGATACAAGTGTATTAATGTAAAAATAAAGTTATTAAAACTGATACTTATTTTATAATACATTAAACTTTGAATATGACAATCAATATGACTGATAATAAATTTAAATATTTAGTATATTAGCAGACAGTAACTTAGTTTCATGATTTTTAAAATTTAATAAAATAATATTCAACATTATTATGACATCACTGGGCTTTTCTTTAAAAAAATTCAAATGATTCACTTTTTATTTAAAAACTGTAAAATTTTAAAAGTACTATATAAGTGTTAAAAATTGGTAAATTATTGAATTAGTAAATATGATTTACTCTAGTTGCTATTAATTTGAAAATTATGTTTTTCATCAATATTGGTCAACATTTACATGTGTTCGTGATATTTTTTTTACGAAATATTACAAATATATTTTAATCAACATGCGCATACAAATATTGTTTTGTTTATCTTTGATTCAATTAACTTTTTTATGTACAATAAAAAGCCCTGTGAACAGTAACTACTGTAAATAAATTCTATTTGTTGGATAATATAAATTATTTTAATACTAGAATCGATTGAGTGAACTTTAATAAAGTTGTTGACAACTAACTTTTTCGCGCGTCGCGTGTAAAACTATCCTTTAACAACAGATTGAAAGTTTGATATCTGTTTTCCACGTCACTTTTTAAAACAATGAAGGTCTGAAAATAAAAACAGCCAGATGATATTATACTGTGTAAAACAGAATAAATTTTAAAAAATAAAGTATTCAATTTATATTAAGCATACCTGAAATTTGACGAGCAGTTTATTCCGTTTTCGAACTTTTATCTTTGCTACCTTTTTCGCTTGGTTGTTGCTGTTGTTCTTGTTGAATAGGTATGTCATCTGAAATGAAACAGAATAATGAAATGTAATCAATTTAATTGAATTACAAACCGTAAGCTGTTTACACACGAACGTTATACTGTATAGGTAAAGTTAAAAAAATAGTTATAATGTATAAAAGAACATTTAAAAAATATGCTTAAGCAATGTTGATAAATAAAATTTAGATAGTGATAATAGAGGTGATGACATAATACACATTATTTAAAGCATTTGCGAATCGTGAGTCACTGACGAACATCTAGCATAATAATATGAAAATTAAATAGAAAAAATAATTTTAATTTGTGACACGGTACGTGAGGTAATACAGCAATACGTAAGGTACAAATGATGCCTGCTAAATAAATCGAGTGACATAGACGTTAAGGCACGCTAGCAGTAAATAGTATACCAAAGTATACCATACTGCTGAAGCGTGAAAGTTCAGTGTTGAAAGATATATCGCGTGTATCGCAGAGTGTTTGAGTGTTTCGCCAAAAACTACGCCAGCGTGTCAATGCACTATTGTTGCGACAATCCATATAGCTGTCTGTCCATAGCTTGTCTTGGTGAGGAAAATTCTGTGTGTCAAAGTGATCATAAGCTGCTGGCCTATTTCTGGCTGTTTGATCCAAGGCTGTTGTGATCCTGCCTCACCTAGTTCTTCTACTCCTACCGAGTCCAACTAAAGTACCAGACCAGCAAAAATGGCTGTATCTTTAGAGCCACAGAAAGTTTAGTGACTGTAGGGATTGGAGCTGGTCGAAGGATCATTGGTAGTTGCGCAAAGATTCAGTGTCTGAGCCTGTCGATTCTTAGCGCTGCCTGCGCTGAGTCGGCCCACCGCCTCGCCAAGGGCTTGCTCCTCGAGGACACGGTAGAGTCTCTGTGCAGCGTTGAGTTTGATTTCACCCGAGTCGGGCCGAGAGCCTGACTCTTTTGCCTCCTTTGATTCCTTGCGAGAGCGTTGGCGCTCACCGTCCTTGCGCCTGGCTCGCCGCGGCGACGAGCGACTCGGTGAGCTGTGGCTGCTGCACAAGCTTGCGCGCCTTGAGTTTTCAGCGGAGCTGGCCCCGGCTTGGTGGCGATCCGCACTCGTTATGTCTGCTTCGTCGAACGAGTTTTGCAGCGGGGTTTTCCAGAGCCAGGCACGACGGCGCGCGCTACTCTGTGGAGTGCGCGGTACTGCTTGACGGCTTGGCGATGAGCTTTCTGAGCCTCCGGCAGTTCCTTGCGTTGCCTCACCAGTGTTCTTTCCTTCCTCGTTCTCGAACATGTGCTCGTCCAAGTCGTCTATCGACAGGGAACTCAGAGTGGTCATGACGCTCGCCAATTAGTATTTCTCATGTGCAGCTCGGCCAGGTATAATGTGCGGGATTATCGACATTTACATTTTTAAGTCGATTTTCATTAATTCCTTGTCAGTCTTATCAGTATATTTTAATAAAGAGAAAGTAACTTGCAGAGCATAAACACCCATTGAAGTATTAAATTTTCAATTTAAATTTAATAACTCATACAAAAAAAAAACATAGACAAACGCAAAAAAAAAAGTTTAACTTTATACAAATTTTGTTGCAAGACTTTCTATAAGACTATAACAACTAGTTATAGTAATATTCCTCTATTATTAAAAATTATTAGAAAAGATCACTGTTTACAAGAATACTTCTTCAAACAATATATTTGTTCATAAAAATCTCAACATACCTGGCAATTTTTTAGTCCGAAATGACGCATTGGTAATCATGGATTTGAGAGTTGTCGCCGATGAAACGCTTATTCCAATAGTTGAATCACAAGTTTGAGCTAAAAAATACAAAAATGTTAATGCAGTTTATTAAAAAAATTGGGAAAAGTAAAATTCAAGTTTTATTTTACCTGCTTGGGAACTATTGCTAGGGTTACGTATAGCATTTGTAGCTAGCATAACTTCTGGATATGTTTCATAGCATGCTCTATTATGAATATCCTCAACCGCTTGACATGCCACATACCAACAATTATTATGCCTAAAAAAATTCTACATTTGTACAAAAATGTATAGTTAGTAGTTACTTAGAGAAATTAATACTCACATTGCAAAATAAATTGCATGAAGGAATTCAAGAAGAAATTGACTTGAAACAGGTATGCGAGGCAACAATCTAGGAACAAAACTTGATTCACTACCATAAGAGGTACGCTGATGATGTCCCGGTTTCATAAAACCTTGGGTAACAAGTCTACAAAATATATAAATTTTACCATTCATGAACTTTTATCTTTGTTTATTAAACAACTTACTTTGAAGCCACTTTACAAAGTGGTTCCAGAGCAGACTTTTTTAGAAATCCTATGTGCTGATTAAATACAAACAACAAAGCTGTCATGACTTTCAACCTGTTTTGAGCGTTTAATGTTTCAACATGTTTTAAAGGTCCCCAACTGACAAGTTTTGTATTACATTCTTCAAAACGTCTCACAGCACTTTCTGTAAGTGATGCTGGTGCTAAACTAGATGGCTAAAAAATAAGTAGATATCAGATACAGTTCTTTGAATTAGTAAAATTATATAGATTTACCTCATGATAAATTGACATCATTGCAAGAGAAGGTAAACGGAAAGATACTGCTTTTGGTTGACCATCCTTGTCCACAAGTTCCAAGTTATAAACTCCAAGAAGTAAGGTTTCTACTGTACGGCAGTTCTAAAAATAGTGTAATTTTTATTAACTTTACTTTTTAAGATCAGAATAATTTAAAACTTTTAAATTTTTAAAGTTTATTTTAGAATTCTAAGATAAAAATAGACTTGAAAATGACTTTGACACTTTTGAGATATAAATACACAATTTACAAAAAGAGCAATTAACACAGTATAATAACATAATTTGCAACTAGTACAAATTATACCTTCTCCACCTTACATAATCAAACCTAAGTTATCTACTACTACTTCCAGTTCTAGATACTTTTTGTTTTGAATGAAAAACTTGTTTTATCACAAAAAATATAGATAAAACTTGAAGCTGAAAAAACTTGAAATAAAATAAGAGTTGGTGGTATTGTTACAAAAAGCAATAAATACCTTTATGTCACCATGAGCTACAGCATTCAAATAAATATAAATCAGTGCAGGTAGAAATTGCAGGCTGAATCTCTGCAGCTGTATTTCTCTTGATCTATAGAAATTGAACAGCTGATTACAGACCGTTTCCACCAGCTAGAATAAAGTAAACAATTGTTTGCAATGAAAAAGTTTCTATAAACACCAGTAGCAGTAGTTATTTGCTTATCTCCAAAGCATGAGCTTAATAGGTTACCTGACTGTACTTGCTGCGCTCCTCCAGCAGCATATAAAGAGCCTGAACAATTTCATCGTCTTGGGAGAGGCTGTTGGCAAAAGTGTCAAGCTCCGTAGATGAGATCTCGGCGCAATCGGCCAGCCACTCGTTGATGATGTTCTCGGACATCGTGCTGGAGCAGGAGTCGGAGCGCTCGGGCCAGATTAATCAGACGACACGGCTAACTGGGTCAAGGTCTTGGGCACATGGGTTCTAGAGATGACGGCCCTAAGGACTGGCTGCTGGTTAGTCCGACCTACGCAATCTCCGGGCTCCATGGGAGTCTCCGGGACGGAGATGTGGCCCGGTGGCAGGGCAGTTTGTATAGCAGCACGTGAGATCGGCAGATTCTCGGCCGTCACGACTTACCGCCGCTGCAGCAGGGACTCCAAGCTCGCAGGTGCTCGAGGCTGCTTTGGTTACGGCTGCTGCTGCTGCTGTTGTTGCTGTCGAAGCAGAGGCGGACGGGCGCCATGCCATGCCATGCGGTTCGCGCTCGGGAAATGCACTGGCCGCCGCGCTCCGAATCGAGACGAGGAGAGATATTGAATATATATGTATATATTTTGACGACTAGCCGACGACACACACGCACGCGGGGATTGTTTTTGGCACCGAGAGCAAGGCGATACTAGCGACGCTGGCGTCTTTTCCTAGAACTGTGGCAAGAATACTTTACTCTTTGAAACTTCCAAGTTCAAAGTCGGCTTGCTTGTTTTTGGAAATACTTATGCCTTGCTCTTGTGTACTGGTGCTGAGGGGCGTTGTGCGAAACGAAGTCCGATAAGTCCGATGCCGGATTTCGAAAGCCATTTTTGTATGTATAGCTACCAATATTGATTATGATTTTCTTTTCGTGAAACAATGGCAAGTATAAAAGGCGAATTCTATTAATAATCTAGCTTCAGTTGACTTATTGTTTATCTATCGAGTAAGAGGTCGTTATGTTTTTTTTTCAGATTTGTATTTGAAACATAAATATGATTATCAAACTAAATGTAATTCAAT